>CM020514.1:1763465-1863465 GCA_009823395.1 Thamnaconus septentrionalis | reverse complement strand
GTGAACACCGATACAAGTTACATCGATAGTGATATAAAATCTCACGGCCACGTCTCTCTAATTGGTTAGAATAGGAAGTAGCGACACCGCCAGGCATGGAGTAAACAAACAAAAAAAAAAAAACAAAGACCGCACCAAACACCACGAGTCATTTCACACGGTAGACAATCAGTGCGTGTCACATTCATGACGGCGACGACGTCCGCATCCCGGAAGCAGTGACGCTGACAGGTGATTGGCTGCAGGAGCGACTTAGTCCCCTCGTGAATCTTTAGTTAGCGTCTCTTACACAGTCGCAAGGAGCCGGAAAAAGAAAAAGAAAGAAATCGAGGAGCCCCGTGTGAGAGCGAGTTTAAGGGTGCGTCCACACGAGGGCGTCGAAGTGCACTTTCATTTTGCAGCAGCTAAAAGAGTCACGTTACCATGACAACAGCGTCTCGGCTGCTGAGGACCGGGCGGTTTTCAGATGGACAGGCAGGGAGAGAGAGAGAGAAACACACACACACACACACACACACACACACACACACACACACACACACACACACACACACACACACACAGGCAAATAAAGGGCTCACATGAGGCGTGTGAGCAACCTCAGCAGGAAATAAAACAGCAACAATAACTCGATTTTTTTTTTTTTAGTTATTGACAAGAAACATTTTTACATGAAAAACTTGCAAAAAAAATAAATAAATTGCCAGCAAAATAACTTGTATGAATCCAGCTTGGTGATGGTGATTCATACATCCTGTTATACAGGGTTTTGTGAAAACAAACAAAAACCCAGCTTTGCATTTGAAATTTCCCTTCACGTCAACTGGCATGAAGCAGCATCAGAAAAAAAAAAAAACAATTGCGAGCAATTCGACGAAGAAAGAAATGGTGAACGGAAAAAAAAAAAGAAGGCAAGAGTAATTTGTCTCGTAATAGTACTTTCAGCCACAAGAGGTCGCAGCGCCCGGCTGAACATGAAATTGTGGCCTTGTTGACAGATTACCGTTTGTCATCGCCGACCTCGATGAGCGTCTTAAGGCCACCAGAACTGAAACATCAGCAAATCCATGATCGGAAAGAGAGAAAAAAGGAAGGCGGTGGGGATGCTAAACGAGGGAAGCCAGCGAGCGTTGAGGCGATGGGAAACACCAGGAGGCTACAGCTTGTTTGCAGGAGGAACGTGTTCGTAGCTGTCCGCTGCGGTTGAAAAGTTGAAACAATTAAAAACGAAAAGAGAAATCCCGTCCAACATTCAGTTGACCAGCAGCTACTTTCCATCTTCGTTGGTTCTAGCACCCCCTTTGGACAAAAGAGGTAGTGACACCATCTCTAACTTCAACCGTCTTTGCTCGCGCGACAAGGTTACAGAAAATACATGCAAAAACATTTTTATTCAAACTGAATATAAAGAAACAAAAAACCAAGGTAGAGAAAAATGAGCCATGTGATGGTCAGTGAGGACCTTATGGACCCGACCAGAAGACAGCACAAAGTAACAGCAGAGAGATGAATCAATAACTCGGAGCGGGGAGGCAGGGGGTCGGTGGAGGTTCATTCTGAACCCCATCAAACTACTAAATTTTGGCCCCCGGTGCGACTTTTCTTTCCCGTCCCTTTCAACTGCAGGCGCACTTTTAACAGTCACTGTTGCCTTGAGAGAGCGACAATAAATTGAATGAATAAATTTCAGGGTGAACAAAGAGCGACGGCGCCACCTGCTGGCTGCTACTTTACTCGGCAGGTTCCACTTTTCCTCTGTGACTGGACGTGTAGAGCTAGCTCAACTTCGAACTTAGCTAGTCTCTGTCCTGTGGTGGAGCGGTGCGCAGAGACGTTGGCACTGACCGGACCAAACACTTGTAGAAAAAAAAACCCCCACAGGCGTCCGTCATTGGCAGCAGACGGTGGAACTTTTGTGACCCTGTTGACCCAAAAAAACGACGGACGAGGAGCGAACCGAGGCCGATCGAAGGAGCCACACCGGTCATTGGGCGGTGGGTTTGGCGGAGCTGTAGATGTACAGAGGTCAAAGGTCGAAACGTCTGCGTTACCATTACTGTTGCGGCGCGTTCGGTCGACCCGGGGGGAGCTGCAAGTTTCAAGCTCGGACCGGCGTCTGCATTTTTAAGAAAAACCACGTGACGGATCACGCACGGAAGCCACGTGAAGCGGATGTGCGGCTGGGCAGAAGTTGCATTACTACTGTAATGCAACAATTTGGAAAAAGGTTCCATTATAAACAAAATCAGCTACTTGACCAACCAATCTTTCTCAGTTTTAGCCACCCAGGAAGTGAGAAACATCCACATTTTGTTCAGGTCGCTCCACTTTTCAGGAAAGTGCGTGCAAAAACACACACACACGCACACACACACATACCCCTTTGTGATGTCACAAAGTGCACGACACCCCTCTCCTAGATCGACGGCAACACCGGCGGCGGCCAGAAGTCGGCTCCGCCCCTCTGAGGCTCTTCCCAACACAAAGTGTCAGTTTTAGCCGGAAGCTAAAAGCTAGCATTTCCCCCCCCCCCCAAGGAGGCTGTAAACACAGGGCTAAAGATCGTTTCGTCGAGGGATCTGGAGCTGATCTTTGTTGTGTTTGTGCGTCATTCATTGTGTGTGGATTCTGAGGTCGCGGTTGCTCAGCCGAGCACTTCCTGACCTTTGACCTGCGACGGAACGCACCCTGACTTTGCTGCATGAACGGCATCAGTCCCTAGCGCCAACACCAGACCAACATCAAGTCGTGTATGTCTACAGCTCCGCCCCATGGCAGTTTGAGGTTGGGGGGGGGTGGTGGGGAACGGGGAGGGGCCTGGGGGCTCAAGGGGGCGTGGTTTTCTCAGGACTGAGAAGAAGGCTTGTGGTGGCGTGAAGGAGGTGCGGGGTGGAAAGAGAACGATACCGTTAGAACAGGCCGCACAGCGCCACCGGGAGGAGTGCCGCCAACAGGAAGTGGGTGATTCTGTAGAGGTGGAGCGGAGAGAAGGTCACCATAGCAACGGCCAGGGGGAGGGGCCACCAGGAGGTCAGGGGGAGGAGTTTGCTGCAGGAGACCAGGAGACAGGAGTGGCGGTGAAAACCAGGATGGAGGCAGTAAGTGGGTGAATGTGTGTGTGTGTGTGTGTGTGTGTGTGTGTGTGTCAGAGTGCTCCCACCTGCTTGCGAGTTTCAAAGTATCACAATTGATCAGCAGCATGTACACAGCAATGACAGGCACCAGGTGTGGCCAGCAGGGGTCAGGCTCCAGCCGGGAGGAGAATCTGCCAGGAGGTCAGAGGGACAAAAGGCTGAGCGAGCAAGACACACACACACACACACACACACACACACACACACACACACACACACACACACACACACACACACACACACACACACACACACACACACACACACACACACACACACACGTCTGGTCTATTTTGTGCACGAGCCGCAAGCAACCCGCGTCAACCCAGACAGGAAGTCGCTCAAAGAAACACGAGGGAATCCGGTTGATTTTCAAAATGAAAGCAATTTTCAAATTAAAATACCACAATTGGTTTGTCTGTTTTTGTTGATGTTTTATTTCTTTTCTTTTTTTATTTTTCTATGTGTGTGTGTGTGCGTTGTTTGTAACCCTTTTTTTTATTTTTTTGTCGCGTTGACCTTGGCTTTGGTTTGTTATTGTTCTCTTTTACTTGGGGTGTTTGTTTGTTTGTTTGTTTGTTTGTTTTCTCTCTCTCTTTTCTGTACTACACTGTTTGTAATAAAGAAAGTGTGTTCTCTATATATGTATATGCAAAATCACAAATAAAGTATTTAAAAAATTTCAAAATAAATACCGCAATTGACAAATGCGATCATAATTGTGTACGTTTTGCCAGTATCTAGCACCAGAGTGCGAGAGATATATCAAATGGTAACTGGACTGCATGGTAATATTAGCGTACCTCAGGTTGCGTATCCAGTGCATGAGCGACGGCGCAATGAGCATCAGTGGGAGGGTGAGGAGCGCCGACAGGCAGAGGTGGAGTTCCAGGTCGTCCCGCACCTCCTGCAGAGCGCACTCAGACAGAAGGGGGGCGCCGTTACATTCTTTGGGCTTGTCATTCGATTCGGCGGGCGCCGTGCCGTTGTCGGCGTCTCTGTGCTTAATGGGTGCCTGGAGAGACAGAACCATGAGGTGAGGATGGAAAGAAAAATTTAAGTGGGGAAAAAAAAATGATATTATAACAGTGCTTCATTTATTGCCTAGAAGAAATCTCACCAGGTTCAACATGTGGCTCAGAGATCTTTCCGTCATCTGGAGTCTCAGGACCTGGAGACGCATGAGACAGGATGTGGTGTACAAACCGTGCAGTTAGTGGAGGTTAAAGAGACGGCTAGGTAGACCAGTGAGGTAGACCGGTGAGGTTGACCGGTGAGGTTGACCGGTGAGGTTGACCAGTGATCGAGACCACTGAAGTAGACCAGTGATGTACAGGTACGACCCGAAAAGTTAGAATATCAAGTGAAAGTTGTTTTATTTTGGTAATTTAACATAAAAGATGAAACCAACAAATTTTATTGAGCCATTACACGCAAATTGACATCTCAAGCAGTTCCTTGTTGTAACTTTGCTGATTAAGATTTTCATAAAGATTTGACTTTATGTAATATTCTAATTTTCTGAGTTTTTGAATTTGAGTTTTGAGACCTGATCAGCAAAATCCAAAGAAACAAAAACTTGAAATATATTGATTTGCATATTATTGGTTTATATAATATGTCAAATTCACCTTTTCAGTTGAATTGCAGAAATACTACAACCTTTTCAGGATATTCTAATTTTCTGGGTAGTACTGTAGACTACTGAGGTAGACTGCTTTGGAGCAGACCTTTCAGCTCTGGAGTCTTCCACGGTGTCTGCTTTGACTGGAAATCCAGTTTTTGGGAAAAGTTTCAATAAGTGTCACATGACTACATTCCAGGGCGGCCAAACTTTTTGACTTGTGGGCCACAATGGGTTCTAAAATGTGACGGAGGGAGCTGGAGCAGGAGCAGATGGATGGAGTGTTTTGGTGACTCATCTCATAGGAGGAAAAACTATATCATGGCATATGTCATGTCTATTAAAAAGAAACCCAGTGTCTTTGAATCCCCTTGGAATTTAGCTCTTTATTAAAATGACTTAAACCACTGCAGAATTGATGAAATACAGCTATTTTATGACTTACTTACTATGAATATAATTTCTTCAAGTTCGGCGGGCCGGATTAAAAATCTTAAAGGGCCCTCGGGCCGTAGTTTGCCCGTGCCTGCTATAGACTGTATGACCATTTTCTTCTTCTACTATTCGGAGAAGAAGAGGAAATCAGTCACCACTAACTGTCCTCAGTGATGACCTCCCAGGTCACCTGTTAGCACCTGTTAGCACCTGTTAGCACTTGCTAGCGCCGTCAGTCATGGACCTCACCGCAACTTTACTGCCCCCTATCAGTGCGGCGCAGTATTTCCTGCCGCATTCGTGGCCGATTGGAAAGACTACACTTGTCACAAACATTCACTGAATATGAGACCGGTGAGGCTCCACCTGCCCTGACGGCACGTCACGTGATGCACACACTCACCCTGTAGAGGTGAAACAAGAAGGCGGCGAGGATGGACAGCGCCCCGCAGCAGCTCCAGCCTACAAGGCCGAGCCCCAGAACCAGGAGGAGCTGCGTCCGAGGTCTGAGGGTGCCGCAGTCCCTGGACACCGACGGCCTGCGTGGGAAACAGAGGAGCTCATATTCTATAATAATATTATTATAATAGTAAAGAACTAACCCCGATAGAAATTTCATGTTGACAAGGCGCACAAAATGAATCTCAGAGCTCAGGTTGAGCACAATCCTCCCCAGTCTGCAGTAGCAGTGAGTGACTGAAGTGGTCACACAGCCAGGTACTGCTGGGTGGGTGCAATCTGCACTGAACTGAAAGGTGCTGTAGGTGCAGTTAATTAGCCCCTTTTTTAACATTGTCATTACTGTAGATAGAGAGAGAGAGAGAGAGAGAGAGAGAGAGAGAGAGGGACAGAGATAGAGAGACAGAGAAATCGAGATAGATATAGAAATGGATAGAGAGAGATAGAGGTAGAGATAGAGAGATAGATAGAGACAGAGATAGATAGAGATAGAGACAGAGAGATAGTGATAGATGGAGATAGATAGACAGAGAGATAGTGATAGATGGAGATAGATAGAGATAGAGATAGATAGAGACAGAGATAGATAGACAGAGACATAGAGATAGAGATAGATAGAGATAGATAGAGATAGATAGAGATAGATAGATAGATAGATAGATAGAGATAGTTCATTGAGCTCCAGGAGAAATTCACATATATCTGTTATAACAACAACAATCATTTTGTGGATTTAGAATAAATAAAGTCTCCAAGAGACTGAGACAGCTTTGTTGTCTGAAGGAACTCTTCAGGAAATCATTCCTGCCCAGAGCCATCACCCTCTATAACTCTTCCCCACTGTGTGACAGATAACATTCTGGACTTTTTCTGGACTCAATGGCAAATACAAATATGGTTCATATATATATGGTTTCTAAAACTTTGCTTATCCAGGCCTCTGCACGATTGTCTTTTGCACATCTGCACTAGTTTGTTTATATAAAGATTGACTTGAATGATTCTTGCAATTACTGTAATTTTTGTGTTGTTTTTAGTGCTGCAACAGCGTAGTTCCCCAACTTGGGATCAATAAAGTACATCTATTCTATTCTGTTCTTCATAAATTCCACTGAAAATATCTTGTCTCAGTTCACAGAAGATTACTCAAACCCTCACAACTCTGGACCTTACTTTGAAAAACATGCATCACTTTTTTTACACCAAGGATGCGTTATTCATATGCTTTTTATTATTTAACATGGCAAGTATTGTCACAAAATATAACAATAAAGGCATTTGTGGGAATTAAGGAAAAGTAGAAATAGAAAAGAGGCTGAAGGTCTTTATGTTAGCAACTTGAAATTACTTTAATTTTAGAACTGGTTAAAAAAAAAATAAATAAATAAATAAATTAAAATCTGAAGTTGAGACTTGTGTACCTGTGCAGTGGGGCTAAAACGAGTGAGATCAGCCGTATGAGGAGACGAAGGAGCGTCCCGCCCCAGTATGCGACAGCTGCCCCAAACATGTAGAGCAGAGGTGAGAGGAGGTGTGGCCACACCTCCTCTGGGACTCCGCCCTCTTGGAAGGTTGCATCAGGGGTGGAGGGAGGGAGCGCGTCCACTCGGGGGAGGCCAAGAAGCGACCACGTCTCTTGAATGCGACTACAGCTGAAGAGGGACAGTTAATGAATAAATAAATAAATAAATAAACAAATAAATTCTAATCAAAGCTCTGTGAGGCGTCAGATTGTGAGATGATGAAGGTGAGAGGCCACCTGAGCAGCAGGTGCAGCGCATAGACTGGGAGGTTGACTTGATGGGGCTTCAGTCCTCCGCCCACCGCCTGGCTGGTGCTCACGGTTCGACCCGACTTGAGGAGGGACGACAGCTGCCCCCCGCAGGCCAGGAGGAGCGTCACCGCTGTGTAGACCGGCACCATAGGGGCGCAGAACCTCAGAACCTGCCAGAGAAAAAAGATCTCAGTGAGACAGAAGGTGTTCAGCACTCAGTTGGTCCAACGGGGAAAAAAATAGGAGAATGGTTGTCCCACCTGGCCGAGCATTCTGGGTAATGAAGCTCTTATGGACACCTGATGGGGAAATATTGCAGCACATCATTTGCTCTCGTCATCATTCATGGGTAAAGAATAAAGAATAATGCAGGGGTCACCAACCTTATACATGCAGTTGGGGGCAGTGTGGAGCTGAAGCAGGACGTCTGAGCTGTTGTCTGGGCGGCTGGTGTGCAGCATCCCTGAGATCTCGGTGAGCGAGGGCAGGCTGGGAGGACGGCCCCACAGTGAGTGAGTGAGTGAGTGAGTGAGTGAGTGAGTGAGTGAGTGAGAGAGACGCATGATTCTGCCAGAGAGGAGGAGAAGAAGAACCAAGGCAGAGACAATTCACCTGGCCGTGGTGACAGAGTCCTCCCGGAACCATGGCACCTTCACCACGTACACGTCGGGGAGCCTCTCTGCGGGGAGGGACGAGGGCAGTGACCGCGTGGCGGCGTAAAAATAAATAAAATAAACAACAACAAAAAAACAAAAACGTACCTTTCTGCACTTTACACTGGCCGGCAACGCTGATCCTGAACGCCTGGTAGACCTGAAGGCAGTGTTCATCATCATCATCATCATCATCATCATCATCATCATCATCATCATCATCATCATCGTCATCATCGTCATCAGCGAAGGAATCCACCCAGAAACACAGAGTTCACTAGAGAGCAACGTGTGCTACCTGGTGAAAGTGCTGCAGCCTGACGGTGTGAAGGAGCCCGG
The DNA here is from genome assembly GCA_009823395.1 of Thamnaconus septentrionalis. NCBI lineage: Eukaryota > Metazoa > Chordata > Actinopteri > Tetraodontiformes > Monacanthidae > Thamnaconus > Thamnaconus septentrionalis. The sequence continues at coordinate 1,855,047 of CM020514.1, read as the reverse complement.
AGGAGCTGATCGCCACGTCGCTGACAGTCCAACCTGAGACGGAATAGAATAGCATAGAATAGAATAGATGGACTTTATTGATCTCAATTAGGAAACTACGCTGTTGCAGTGCTAAAAATACAGACAGTGCTAAAAATAATCACAAGAAACAGTCAAGTGTATCTATAGACAACAAACGAGCAGATGTGCAAAAGGCAGTTTATATTTTCACACTATGCATATATGCATATACACATATATGCTAGTTCTAGAGGGTAATGGCTCTGGGCAAGAAGGACTTCCTGAAGCGTTGCTTCACACAACCAAGCTGTCTCAGTCTCTCCTCTGTCTGTCCAGTGCGTGGCGGTGGGGAGAGTGCTCCTGGTTGTCCATGATGGACAACCGTTTGTTCAAAAAGATGGTGTAGAGTTGGGGTTGAGGGGAGAGGGGGAGGGGGGGGGGCTGATGCCTTTATCTGCGTAATTAAGAAGGTCCCCGTCTGCTAGAGGGGTGGAGAACTCACCCAAGGAGAGGACGTGAGGCACCGGCACCGTCACAGTCTGCGTCTCTCGGCGCTGCCACTCGCACTCCACCGTGAACTGCGGAGGACAGAGAGACTCACGGGCTGAAAACGCCAGGCTTCCCGACGACTCTCGAGGTAACAGGAAGAACTTTCTCATTTGGTGAGGGAGTGGAGGGGGTGGCGTTGTCCCAGAGTACCTGCCTGCTGTTGAGGTTGGAGGCGGAGACGACCAGATGCGTGAACGCTGACAGTTGGCCGAGACTCAGGATCAGGACCTGTAGGGGGCGCAGTGGAGCAGGTTGGTGAAGGCGGGGTTCGGGGGTGATGCGCGAGGGGTCGGACAGCCCCGATTAACCCATGAGACCCCCTGAAAGCCTCCAAGCAAAAGATTTTTTCAAGCAAAAAAAAAGAAGCATCTATTTATCTATATTTCTCTCTCGCTCTTGTATATATGTATATATGTGTATATACATATATATATATATATACATGTATATACACATATATATATATATATACATATATATTATATATATATATATACATATATATATATATATATATATATATATATATACATATATATATATATATATATATATATATATATATATATACATATATATATATATATATATATATATACATACATATATATATATATATATATATATATATATATATATATATATATATATATATATATATATATATATATATGTATATATATATATATATATATATATATATATATATATATATATACGTATATATATATATATATATATATATACATATATATATATATATATATATATATATATATATATACACATACGTATATATATATATATATATATATATATATATATATATATATATATATATATATATATATATATATATATATATATATATATATATATATATATATATATATATATATATATATATATATACATATATATATATATATATATATATATATGTATGTATATGTATGTATTATTACATACATATACATATATGTGTATATATATACGTGTGTGTGTATATATCTTTATCTATACATACAATTGGTATGAAGTAACAGTAACACACACACACACGGTGTGTGTCGGGGCCGTGACTGATTACCTTGTAGGATGGCAGGAGCTCCGTTCCCATGGAGAGGTCCACACCGTGCACGCTGGGGGATGGCAGACAGACAAACAGACAGACATAAAATGTGCACAGCAAAGCCACAGGAAGTTCAGCTGGCGTCGGACACTCACCAGGAGGAGCCGTTCTTGTGCGTGCAGCCGTACACCCAGCTGCTCATCTCCTATTGGACAACAACGCACATGTTACAACATGAATATTAACGGGGCGGCTCAGAATTCTTTTGACATAGGACCTCGCTTCAAGAAGTTCGCTGGGGCTCGGCCAGCGCTAGTCAACAGTATCAGCGAGTCAGGACACTCGAACCAAGTGAAATGTCTGCGTTCGTGCGACGACGTCAGAGATAAAACTACCCACGATGCATTGCATTGCATTTTGAGGGACTACTTTCTGAACAGCGGCAGGATTCTACTTTTGTGCATTGGCAGCAATGACAGCGGAACGGAAGTGAGAGAGCCAGGAGTCCAGGTCAGCGTTTCTCAACAGGGGGCTCGCAACCCAAAAGTGGGTCAATGTGCTGTTTTGAATGGGACGTGGCTACGTGGGCAGTTTCCTTTTTTTTTGTTTTTTTTTTTTCTAGGAAGGATTTCAAAAAATATGCACACCGAAAATGTTGAGCAATTATTTTGCAGGACACACAATTCAATTTTTGGGATTTTATTTTCTTGACTAGACATGATAGAAAGTTTTTATTTTTGTGGAATAAATTTGGATCGCGACTTCATGATTAGGGAAGAAAGTGACGATGGTCCTGAGACTCTACCAGTTGAGAACCACTGGCCGAGGTCACGTCAGTGCCCCTCAGCCGAAGCCTTCTACCAGCGACAGGAAGTAGACCCACAGTACGGTGCTGCTGGGATACTATTGGTTCTAGGAGAGCGAGGGGGGGACACCCACCAGGCTGCTGCTGCGGCAGTAGAAGTGGCTGTACGCTCGTCTGCGGCTTGACAGGGCAAACAGAAAATATTTAACCTGTCCCTCCTGCAGGGGGAGACAAACCGTGAACACGCTGAAATTTTCTTGAGATGTGTTCATGTGTTGTGTTGACGAGGGCCGACACCTTTAGCGTGCTGTGAGTCAGGCGCAGTGTGTTGACTTCTGTCCACACGTCGGGAGAGTCTGGGGGGGGGAGGAGGCAGACAGGAGTTACACAAGACTCGGAAACTTTGTGTGTCATTTTGTCAAAATTGCATTGAGAGTATTGTTCAATTTAACAACAGGTGTCTTCGTTTCAATCGTCGTCACTGCCCAAATACTCCCCATGCATTTTACGTCGTTACACAATACATCCTCTAGGGGGCAGTGCTCAAACAAATCAGTCAATTCCAATTCCCATCCAGTCTCTCCTGGAATTCTCTCCCTCTCCCCAGCCGAGGCGACATCATTGATGTGTTTTCCTAATTTCATACAAGTAGGTACAGTGGGTTTTTTTTGTTGTTTTTTTTCAAAAAGTTATTTCTAAAAAAATGCGCCAAACAGTGCATTTTGTGTTCAGACCACCGTTTTATGTATTTTATATACATGCGAACCATTCTAAGGGTAGGAAAACCAAAATACTTTTATTCTACTATGAATATACACTTTTATTCATGTATTTATGGGCAGTATGTTAAGCTTTCACCAATAAAAAAAAATATAAAAATAAAGCCAAATTTTTCCACACTGGACTTTAAAAAAAAAGCCACCAGTGTAACTGCAGGCCAAACTGTTTTACAATGAGCCGCAAACCACAAAGAGTCTCCATCGAGCTGATGACACTTCAGACACACTAATAGAAATGAAAAATTCAGCCAAATTTTACACTGGAAATTTGTCAAATTTGTCAAATTTGTAAAAACGCAATTTTACAGATAAGAAATGACAATAAATAAGAGGGCAGGCTGATGAATGAGAAAATTGTGCGAGAAAGTTTTTGCGCCAACAATATTTTTGCACAATCATCCCAACACGTGAAAAGAGTGATTTAAACAGAGTAAACAGAGGGGCTGGAAGTTTTTTTTTTTTTTTTTTTATATTATCGTAATTATTATTGCAGAGGTGCTCCACTCGAGTCCAGGATAAAAAAATCTGGGTGCGAGACCTTGAAACGGCCGTCCATCCTGAATGAATGAGGCTATTAAAAAGTTGAGCTGAACGGAAGATAAGCAAAAGAGCAGAGCAGCAGAAAGACACAGAGGAATGTGTTTCATTTGCCGCCGGCTGCGCATGCGTTGACCTGACGCGGCCCTCGGCTCCTCTGAGGCTCACATCTGCCACCGCGGCTCCCCGTTGACGCTTCCTTCTCTTACCTGAGACGAAAACGGAGTTGTCTTGAGTCTCTCCCAACATCCGGACAGGGTGTCGGATGAAGTGATGGTGCAACACAGACTTCTTCCTCTCCGGGTCGCCTATGAACTAATGACCGCACTCGTCAATTACAAACCACCCGGGGTCAAATGGTCCGATTTGGTATTTTGCTCTCGTCGCGCTCCTGACCTGCCGGGTTTCGGGGTCGACGAGGTCAAAAAAGGCTCTGACCGTGGCGAGAACCAGCTCCTTGCACCTGCGGCACAAACACGGTGCTGATCAGTGGCCGGCAACGCAACACGTCTGATTGCACGGTGAAAAAGTGCCCGTTTAAACAAGGTTTCTTACCACACAAAAAAAAAATTGAAAAAAAGAAAAAAAAGGAAAAAAGAAAAAAAGGAAAACAGGAAAAAAATAAATAAATAAATAAATAAATAAATAAAATTCTTACCACACAATAGACAGATGATCAGTAGAAACCCATGTCCTCGGAACGGCGGTTGCCTATAAGAAAAACAAGGTTGCATCAAAATATAATTGCGAAAGAAAGGAAAACACCTCAACTGGTCTGAAATTTTAAAACAAACATAATTATCATTTATACTTAAAAGGTACAAATGTACTTCTAGACATATAAAAACAATAATTATGAACATCTGTGATGCATGTCAGACTTTGCACAGCCATCAAGGCTTTAAAATAGAAAGAATTCATGCTTTAGAATTAAACAGGTTTTTTTTTTAGACTAGATGAACGTGCATTTTCCTACTTTTGGACGAACTGGGCTTTAAAATTTTGTTTTCCAAAAAAAGTCTTTATTCAAGCGCCACTCAATAGAAAAGTTCTGAGCTCTTTACAATGGTGCTCCGACACTTTGTCAAGAGCTTTCTTACCACCAGCGACAACTTGTTGGGGTCTCCTGGGGGGCACGGCAGGGAGGTCAGGCCGGAGCGCACTTGGTAGTCGCGGTAACCTCCCCCGACTGACACAACTGTGACGTTCCTCAGTCTGTGGGCCTGACTGACCCACCTCTGCCGCACCGTCGAATAGAAATCTGCAGCGGGAGACGGAGAGAGTCAGACAAACGGGCCAACATTGATGTCTTCCTCCAGATAGAACTGTGAACCTTTTTATACGGACCCAAACAAGTTTTGCTTCCAACACTGAATATTGATGGAGCAAAGTCTAATACTGTACAAGAAAAAAAAGTAATATTCATACTTTTTCCCACGGGCTGGTAATAAATTTAAAAATGAAATAAAAATAAAAATAATTAAGTAATTATAATATCCTTCAATGAACGCCCTGTCCTGATGGCCGCGCCAAAATACTAGCAAAGCATTCTGGGATTTGTAGTAGTAGTAGTAGTACAATTACACTGCAGGCCAAATTTAGCCTGCGGGCCAGAGTTTGACACCAATGAGTGAAAGTGTTGTGGGCGGAGCCCCTGGGAGGCTCCTCCTACCCAGCAGGAAGGGGTCCAGGGCCAGCACGGGGGCCAGGTGCGGCGAGGCCTGAGTGATGATGAGGTCCACCAGGTTGGGGTTGAAGCGGGGCAGAGTGTACAGAGCTCGGGCCACCACCCCCCCCATGGAGTGGCCCACCAGCACCACACTCTGTGGGGGGGTCTTCAGGTGCTGGTGGAGGAGGAGACAGAAGAGAAGAGAGATGAGAGATTAAAACTGGGACAAACATAAGAATGTGTGTGTGTGTGTGTGTGTTTGCGTTTTTTGTTTAACTTGTGCACCTGGTGTATTATTACCAAACTATTGCCCAAACTTGCACGTGTCACTATGGTTGTGTCAATATTATGTAAATAACTTGTAAATAATCCAACTCTCATAAGATGTAAATAGCTTGTTTTCATTTTATCACTCCAGAAATAATTCATTTTATTTCTAAAATAAAACTTTTCTTCTCATTGCACTGTATTGTTGATTACGCAAATTTCACCAAAATGCGATTAATAAAGGGCCTTCTCGTGAAACTATCACGTTTTTACATGATCATTTTCGCGTTTTTACGTGATAATGTTCACATAACATTATCACGTAAAAACGTAACAATTATCACGTTATAATGTGATAGTTTCACGTCATAACGTGATAGTTTCACATAAAAACATAAAAATGTTCATGTGATAATGTAAAATTTTCACGTTAAAATGTGATACTTTCACGTTTTTATGTGATAATTATCACGTAAAAACATCATACTTTCACGTTTTTACGTGATAATTTTCACGTTTTTACGTGAAACTATAACGTTATAACGTGAACATTTTTACGTTTTTACGTGATAATGTTATGTGAACATTATCACGTAAAAACGCAAAATTAAACGTTTAAACGAAATTATCACGTATAAATGTGAAAGTTTCACGTGAGCGGGCGGCACTTGAGGCCTGACCTTGTAGAGTCTCAGGATGGCCTTGATGCTCTCGTGCAGAAAGTGCGTCTGCCGCAGCAGACTGCCGCCGTACAGGGCCACCAGCTCCTCGTTGAAGTCCACCGTGAAGACGTTGAAGTGGACGCCGCCCTCCACGGTCTCGGCCTTCCTGAGGGCCACCGAGCCCAGCGAGCGAGCTTGGCGAGCAGGGGGAGGAGGAGGACAAAAAGCGTCAACCACCCCGGTGATGACTGAAAGGAGGAGGACCGTCTCTCCAAGCCAATCCGCCTTTCACGCACCTTGTTTGTAGCTGCCCGCGTTTCCAGGCAAGAAGAGAATGGGGGCGCCGGTGAGTTTCAGCGCTCGGGTCTCCTGCGCGTACACGCCCTCGCCATAGAGGTAGAGTCCATAGGCCGGGTAGAGTCTCGCCACACGCCGAGGCAGCGCCACCCGCTGTCATCAGGCACCCACAGGAATGAGGAAGTCACAGTCAGCTTAACAAACATTCAGCCCAGAGTCGCAATTGTACAAAAAAAAAATATGAATAAATGAAAAATCAGAATAAAAAAAAACAACAACATACAAAATAACATTTAGAAGAAGTATAAACTTTTCTGAAGTTCCCATCCATTTAAACCCACATACATATCCGCCTCCACTTTTACTAGTCTATCCATCTAACAAATGAAACTATCCCTCCTCTTCCATATACTTATTTAGAAAGAATTGTTTTTTTTTTTTTAAAAAAACACATTTAAGTTTGCACGTTGCTTCAGGTCTTTCTCCAACCCATTCCATAAAGTCACCCCACAGCTTGACATGCACATTCTGTTCAATGCTGTTCTTACTTCCTGTTTTTTTTATCAGAGAGATATCTGCAACGTGACTAATCTTCTGTTTGTCACATTTTACATTATTAGCGGCCCAAGGCTGCTGCAAGAAGGAGCGCCAGCACAGACCATTCCTGCCTGCAACCGTCAGGCTCTGCAACTGCACCCAACAAAATCATCTTGTTCACCACTTTACAGTTCATAAACGTGCAATAAAACACTGATTGATCTTACCATTATGTAGAGAACAATTCAGCTGGTTATGACATGTAAACAGTCATTAACAGTTAAATGCTTTTTTTTTGTGGTATTTGTGACTTGAGACTGGAAACTGAATTGCCTTTTGGGGATTAATAAAGTTGCTTGAATTGAATTTAATTGAATTACTCTACTAATATACTAATAATACTAAGATTTTATTTTTATTTTATTTTCATTTCCTTTTGAATTTTGTTGCTGTAATTATGCAAATTTCCCCAATGCGGGGTTAATGAAGGCCATCTATTGTGATCTATTCTATTCCACATACACATCCTGTAAGGGTTCATTACCACGACCAGTGGAACCACATGCTTCTTTCTGGTGCAAAGGCGAATGCATCGGCTGACCACAGGTTTAACTAAACTCAGTCCAAAGCCAGTCAGGAGCAGAAAAGCACAGCCTTAGCAGATGTTATTCGCTCATCCTTTTGTCACCACGGTTTACAAGCTAGTAGTGGCAGCTTTCCATTCACTCAGACGCCTCCGCCTCTTTCTCCTTCCAGTAGGGCTGATTGGTCTGGTCATATTAAGACAGGCTGAAAATAGACTTCAGGAGCATCATCATCATCATCATCATCATCGTCTGTTATTCTTCGCAAATAATGGTGTGAGGCACATCCAGCTGTGTCCCACCCCCCAGCAGGTGCGGCCAGAGAACGGCCACATGCTTCCTTTTCTTTTTCTTTTTGCTTCACACTGACCTATTGGCTTTTAACGTCTTGCATGACACCTTTATCTCTAAATAAAACCGATCTGCTTACTGACTCGCTTTGCAGCTCTGCAACACGGCTAATAATATGTGTCAATCCCTCTCTCGTGTTCCGCAAATAGGAACACACCTCTCCTTTAAACCAGACGGACGAGTGTGTTGAGGTAATAAATACGGAAGCCGGGTTACGGCGGACCGTCACTTCGCTTTTAACGTTAGCAGGTGTCCGAAACTCGCCTGTGAACTCGTTTGTCGGGATACGTGAGGTCATATTCACACAGAACATTGGTTAATTCACTCCACGTTATTGTCAAAGGTTAGCATGAGAGCGGCCAGTGAGCTAGCAGCAGAGCGAGACAGCTGATTCGCCGCGCTACTAGCTAACCTGTGGAGTCAGTACTGGGGAGTTCTGTGGTGGAGACGGTTTTGGACACTCACCCGATACTCTGGGTATTCAAACATGTAGGTCATGGTGCATCGGTTCTCTTCAAAGCCCGTCAGTAACTCCCGCAGGCCGACCGCCAGAAGCCCCAGTACGAACCCGTAAAAAGTCACAGTGGCGAGTTTCATGGCTCCAAGGATGGACTCCGTTTCCCCCACCCTCCAACTCCGCCTCAGTTTACATGCGTCTCATCTCCGGGTTTCTACTACCATCCTGGAGGCTCAGACAGCGCACAGCTAGCTATACGCGCCGACGGAGCCTGTCAATGAGGAAGAACCACAAACACACACATACACACCGGGGGCGAGCAGCAGCTTTGAGTGTCAGAACGATGGAGCAATAAAAAAAAAAAAAAAAAAAGGAGGAACGCGGGGCAATGGACCAATAGGAGAGCTGGAGGCAAGTTTAAGCGTCATTTTCTTGAAACATAGAAAACGTAGTAAAATGTCAGTAAAAAAAATCCTACTTTTGAAAAACGCAAACGCGACACCTATAACTTATGTTAATTTAAAATGAAGAATTGAATTTTTATTTTTCATTGAAATGTTGTTGTTTTAATGGGAGGAACAAAAATCATTGTTTTTGTCACACATAACCTTTACCTAACCATATATGCGATTTTATCTGCCATGACTTTTGTACACACTTGTTCACACAGCGTAGTACACACCCTTTGTACAACCATTGGACACGACACACAGTATGTCGTTCAGGGCCAGATGACCCAAATGAACATAAAAACAACGTTGTCAAAAACATTTTTATTTTAACAAATGAAATCAGTTAAAATAAGCTGTAACTTAAATTAAATGAAATGTACTCTTGATTCTGCTCTCCCCTAAACCTGATGCCTGAACAATATATTTTCAGTACATGGTTCACAAACATCTTAAAATTTTCAGCAGTGATGTTGTAGTGGGAGATTAATAATTTGTCAACAAAATAATCCAAACAAATCTCACAGCGGACAGTTCTGGGCCTAATCTACAAAAACACATGTATTAGACGTCAAGTTTCCCACAGCGCTTTAATCCAACTTCCTGGAACCTTCTGAGACATTTTTTCTGCACGGAAAATAAACTATTTTTGTTGTTGTTGTTGTTGTTAAACTACATCCCACTGTTTCACATCAGAAGCAGCTCAGTCTAATAGCTTGGAATGCTCTATCCTTGTGATGGTCCAGTCTGGGGCCACTCCCTGGGTGAACTCCCTTTGGAATCTACAAATATATATGTATATATATATAAATATATAAAAAAAAAAATAAGAGAAAGAAAGAAAGAAAGGTCAGGACAAATATTTCAAATCACACAATGGTGTGGTTAATTCATGGACAAGGACTGGAAAGGGGTTTGTACTGACTCGTAATTTGCACTCAGCAACCTTTTGGTTTCCGTCTCTGTCTCCCCACCGATGGCCACTTGAAAAACACGAGTCCCCTCCAGGTCGTCTTCAGGGAGACGAGCGCTGGTCAGGTACCAGAATCGCATCAGAATACTGACAAACTTCCTCCCTGGAAAACACACAGTACACATAAATAGATAAAGAGATGGATCTCTGCTCATTAGCAAGGAGGAGGTAGCTGCTGTGGATTAAATGGGTTATGAAACAGGACGGACAGACTCGGAGTGACTCTTGGTGGGGGGTGAACGACAAACATATGCTGACCATCGTCGTCGTAGTAGATTCCTACATCTCCAGGAGTCGTGTACATGATCTCGTCGGAGTCTGCGGAGAGAGCCTTCTGGTGACTCGATGGCAGTGAACTGCATTTGTCCTGGAGTTTTCCAATCAACTGCGAAGACATGCAACAATGCAGGAATCTGTTGTGATAGTGACAGTTTGAGAGATCCAAAAAACAAAACAAAACAACAACACGGTGGATAATGAAGGTTCTTCATACTCACGTCTTTGGCCACAAGTCCTTCCAGGGCATCAAACTGACATTGTGACAAGAGTCTGGAAACATGGGAAAAAGCCTGCAAGAGTCAAGTACAGGGGATATGAGCTAATATTTACATTTCTTTATGCAACTCATTCTGATCACCTTTGCAAATATTTTTTTTTCTTTTCAACAGCCCCACTATCCATTTTGTTATTCTACCCATTTCTTTTTTTTTAATATTCTTGTACAAATAATACCTCCAGCACCTCTACAGATCTTAAAACCTCCCTCCGTTAAATCGGTTTAGTCACATAATGTAAAGGAGACAAACTCAATGCAGTCTCAGACAGCTGAAACCTCTCAAATGGTTTGTTTTCAGAACTCTACGCACACAGTGGGTGAAAGGTGAAGCATGGAGACCAGCTTAAATATGGATGTGCAACATATGGAGACCCCACTGACATACTGGGGATATCGAGGAGAAAACATTATTTGAGTGAATTTCACGTGATGTCTGGAAACAACGTGCGAACAACCAGCAACACTGCTTGACTTGAATGCGTTAAATTCAAAGTGTCGCGTTTATCGGGCGACCTTTTTCTTTTCTTTTTTTTTACACACTTGTTTGGCTCCCTCCGTGAACTCCTCGATGTTAAAGTCTTTGTCGAAGTAAGCTCGGATCAGAAAGTAGTATATCCGAGTGCGGAACCAGATGAAGGGGTTCGGGATGCCAACCACCACCACCTTCTGGTTGGGTTTATTCCCGTCCCGTTCTGAACTGAACCGGCGCGCCGTCCCCGCCACCGCAGCGGGTGATGACAGAGGAAGTCGGCTTGTTCCGGACCGGCGCAGAAGACTGAGTCCATTCAGAAGCAAACGAGAAAGGCCAAATGTTGACTGAACTCGGAGACATCCCCTCAACACGGGTAGCGCCATCTTTGACGTCTTTTTTTTTTTTTTTTTTTTCCCATGTCGCTCCCGTCCGTCCTTTATGATCTTCCGGTCAGAAACATTATTATAATAATGTTAAATTATAATAACAGGCCAGGCAGATTGAGGAAACGCCTCCGATATGTTGTGTTTTGTATTGATATAAACAGGTAATCTATTCTGTGACCATCCACATACTAGAACTGTCTCACGTGAATTTTCACGGTAATTGCGTGTTCCTGTTTCGCTGGGGAACACTAACAATGTGACACCCCAAACAGTGCACCGGTTTGTTTACATGGGAGCCGACTGAGGAGTTTGATCCAGATAATAATGTCAAATGGAGCTGCAGGAAAAAGAGAACGTATCGATATTTACTGACGTGGACAAGGAGATATTCCTCCGAGACATTTATCCAAAGGTAACATACATTCGTCACTTTGTATATGTTTGCGTTTGACGCTAGCTGTCTTTATGAGAGCCTCCCTCAAAGCATGGAGGGACGAGGCGTTTTCCAGAAACAAATACAGACGTTTCGGATTGTTTTGCAGTCACTGGGTCACATGACACGGACGCTGTTTTCGGTTGTGTGTGTTCTCATGTCTTGACTCTCCAGCGCAGACCTGCGGTTCTGAGAGGTGTGGGTCTGGGACCCTGCCTGGAGAAGTGGACGGTGGAATACCTCGGGCAGAAGGGAGTAAACAAGGAAGTCAAGATCCATGTGTCCACGATGCCGCAGATGGACTTCCTGCGCAAAAACTTTGCGTACAAGTGAGCTTGGACGGTCGCACTCATTGTGGAATCGCTTGTCAGCTCTCAGTCTCACCCCCACTTCCTGTCCTCGCAGGACTCTTCCGTTTAACGAATTTGTGAAAAGGGCATCTGAAAGACAGCACTCTGACTTCTTTCTCTGCGAGGTGTAGATCAGAACTAAATGACATTATGCACACGTTTAAAAACTGCCATGCATCTTTGCTGACACAAGTCGTGGTGTTCTTTTCTAGAGTGAGAGTTACTACCTCCGATCACTGGGAGAGGACGTGCGAAAGGTATCAGAAAGTCTCTTAAGTAATTCATTTGATAACTTTTTGTTCATAAAAAAAGCACTGTGTCTCTCTAACAGGAACCTGCTGATCTGACTAAACAGTTCCCAGACTTGGCCGAGGACTTTCACATCCCGCAGTTCTTCGCGGCTGATCAGTTTTTCTCCAGTGTCTTCCGCATCAGCTCCTGCGGTCTCCAGCTGTGGACGCACTACGATGTGGGTGCTTTGCTTTTTCTTAAGTGAATCGTCCTAAATCAACTGGCTTGGCTTTTGGAGATAGCTTTTGCTGTAATTATCTGTCATGTTGGCTGTAAAGGTGATGGACAACCTGCTGGCTCAGGTGACCGGCAGGAAGAGGGTGGTCCTCTACAGTCCCCAGGATGCATTGCACCTCTACTTGTCAGGCAAGTGCCTCTCAGTACACAGCGTCCTTCTTCTGCTCTGAAGTTACTAAATTTGTAACTTGCAGCCTTTGCTTCTGATGATTTTTGAAGCATTTCTTAAAAATGTCAAATCTGACAGAAGTTTCAATGTAAATGAACCAGGTGACAAGTCTGAGGTGCTGGACATTGACTCCCCGGACCTTGGACGCTTTCCGGAGTTTGTGAAGGCCAGAAGATTTGAGTGTGTGCTGGAACCCGGAGATCTACTTTTTATTCCAGGTGACATTTAATTGGAGCGTTTTTCTGCCAGTTCAGATTTTAAGTGAGTCTGTTGGATATATTTGACACATCTCTCGTGAACCCATTCAGTAGAAGGGGGGCCTTTCAAATAATATCCTCGGAAGTCTATGGATGAAACATTTCTGTCACAAGTTGACCAATCCCATTTTGACAGAGATGGGCGCCTGTTGGTAACTAATGGGGTTTCGAGGGTTCCTGTTGGTGCCAGGGCTAACATCTGACATGCTACCACCTTGAGGCAAATTAGTTGCTGGGTGGTCTTTAACCCAATACGTCGATTGCGATCTCCTGGTCAATTGCAAAGTTAGTGTGGGTCGATCGCATGGAGAGAGAGAGAGAGAGAGAGAGAGAGAGAGAGAGAGAGAGAGAGAGAGAGAGAGAGAGAGAGAGAGAGAGAGAGAGAGAGAGAGAGCTGGAAACCAAGTTAGATAGCGCACGGTCACTGTTACTACATGGCTGCGGACGGTGTGTTTCACACACACACACACACACAACAATTATGCCTAAACTACGTGCTCAAAAAAAGAGTGCAAAAAATACTGAAAAACATCCTAACATAAACACACTTTTAAAAAAATCTAATCAAACATAGGCAGTTATAACCTTTTAAACCATGAGTTTGCTGTGCAATGATAAGCATACATGCACATTTGATCCTATTTATTCCTATATTTATTTTCTCTATTTATTTATTACTGCACTACAAATATGTCTATGAATTAACATGTTTTCCTATTTTTATAGCAGGTGGATCATTTTTGACTTGGACATTTTATAAGTAGCTCAACATGTTGAATAAGTGTGTGCGCCCCTGCTTTAAACTGTGGTCCATCATGATGGGTGTTGCAGGCGACACAGCCGTCCTCTCAGGCTCATCACTGTTTCCATGCTTCTTTCCTGCACACAAAACCCTGACGGAGGTTTAACGGGCGCGCTTGTCTCATCAAACAGCCTTGTGGTTCCATAACACGCTGGCTCTGCAATTCGGCATCGGCGTCAATGTGTTTTGGCGCCACCTACCGGCCGACGGCTACGACAAGCGGGACCCCTACGGCAACAAGGACCCCGTGGCGGCCACCAGAGCGCTACAGGCGCTAGAGAGGGCGCTCCACACGCTGGACCAACTCCCCGCCGAATACCGGGACTTCTACGGCCGCCGCATGATACAGCGAATCCAAGAGCGGACACTGTGTGACGGTCTGAGCAGCCGGGAGGAGTCCGAGAACTTGTTAGCCAGCAGGCAGCTCACCAAACCAGGATGAGTTTTTTTCCTGAGCTGCAGACAAAGCATGACGCAATTTACAGCGACTGATGTTTTGTTTTGTTTTTTGTCTTGAACAACAAAGATACACAACTTTCTGATGAAACTGTTTTGCAAATTCATTCCAATCACAGGAACTGTCAGAGCTGCCAACACTCACGCATTTGACTTGTTCCTCGCGCTCTCACGCCACACCTCCGATTTCCCACGCCGGAGGGCTGCATTGGACTTCGTTCCTTCTGGTGGTGAGCTTCTGTACAGTAACAGGACCGCCTCGCACAGCAGGGGACACTATAAACCAGTGGTCCCCAACCACCGAGCCGCGGAACAATTTTATTTTGAAAAATGACCGGATTCTCTCCGTTACCTCCATCTAACGCTCAACTCTTGGCGCCTGTCAAAGGCTCTTGTCTCGGTCGTCTGATACGTTACCGCGAGATTAACCACTGCTATAAACCACCACTAAATCTCAATCCAAGATTTTTGTAAAAGTTGGCAGCTCTGCTGTGATTGATTAGATAAAAAAAATCTCTATTATTAATTTTTTGAAAAAACGCATGCAGACATATGAATGAAATTTTTTATTGCACAAAGAACACAGTTCTTTCGTTTCCTTTACAAATGTCTTAAAGCTTTTGTAAACAGTGAAGCAGCATCTCCCCAGTGTGTCTCGCCAACAACGCATTGAGTCCCTGTTGTCACATTTCTTCCTAAAAATGAGTCGTGCAGTGTGTGTGTGTGCATGAAGTGGTGAAGCAGAGAAGAGCTCGGCCAATGGGATGGCTCCTAGTGTGACCTCAATGGTGGCTTTTTTTTCCCAAGAAGCTGCGTGAAGTGATAAAGAGGCAATGTGGAATAATTTAAATATAGAGTGTGTCCACTATACAGCCTGCTGCAATCTTTGGTTGTAGTTCTTTTAGCTTGTTCGGTAGCGGCGCTACAGTGGGCTGAGAGTGTGGCTTAACAATGCCTTATGGTTGTCAAAGGGAGTCTGAATGTGGGCAAACTGAGAACAGACACAGAAGCCGGGGGGACCAGGAGGAGGCCGTAGGTCAGCACGCTAACTATTGGTTATTTTTGACAACACTGAAGCTAGAATCACCTTCAAATCTAAATTCTGGCAGAGTCCTACAAGATGAAGAAGCAGCAGCTGATGAACGTCTCATTCATGGTGGGTGTGTGTGTGTGTGTGTGTGTGTGTTTTTGCTTGTCCCACTCTTCAGAAGGTGTGTGAGATAACAGTGGGAGCAGGACATCAGCCCTTTGTGATGTCATAACAGCTACTGCTACAATTCCCAAGTTACTGACCACACCCCCAGGTGTCCCTTTAGTAGAGGGCCAAGCAAGCTTCTTTTCTGGAGATGAAGAAAGGTTTACGGCTGGGGTCGCCAAACTGATGCCTGCAGGCAACAACTAGCCCCCTCTGGACCACACGAGTCGCCCCCTGCAGGCCTGTTCTGAAAAATAGCAATTTGTTGAGCTGGCTATTTGAATCATCTGAGACTGCTCTGCCGGAGTCTGGGGATCAGAAAATGAGGATCAGACAATGGACAAAGTGTATGGGACCTTTAAAAATCGACAAACTTCTCCATTTTCCCCAAGGGGGGGCAGCTCGGGTTTGAATGCAACTGTAGAAAAGTTCAGTGGGGAGAATGAAAAAAACAAAAAACAAAAAACCCAACTCACTCATTCACACTGCGGCCCGTCTGCTCACTAGTAAAAAGGCAGGCAAGAGTCTGGACACGAGGCAGCAGGTAGACGACAGTGCAGCGCTTTCTCCTCTAGGGGGCAACACATACTCAACCATTCAAGCACGACCATGGGGTCCTCACATCGTCTGTGAATCCTGTCTTTGATGTCGGGCGTGAAGAATCCTCGTAGGAAACAAATAAATGGCACGTTGCTTTTTTTCTCCCCCCCACCCTCTCTTTTTTTTCTCCTTTGCATCTGATCATTTTCTCAACTCAGCCACTGACAGGTTGCATCCGAGTGATGGGCAGACACCGGGGCTCCTAGGGGGTCTGCACCATGCCGCGGCTGGACTTGATCTTCTCCAGCCTCTTGGAGAGGTGGCTGTTGTTGGACTCCAGCTCGTCCACCTTGTCCAGCGCTGAGCGCAGCTGCCGGGGCCAAAAGCAAGAGACGTCAATGAACACCAGAATATTTTTAATGAATGAATGAATTAATTCATTATAATGAAGATAAAATGAACTTTCATTAATAATGAAGTCAAGTGAATCCATATACAAAAACAAAACAAAAGACAAACAAGAGCAAGAAGTGCAAAAGACAGTCAATTGTGCAGAGGCATCTGTCACACAGTGGGGAAGAGTTATACAATATGATGTATACATATAATAGTTATTATATATGATGGACTGTATTGCGCCAAGAATCTTAAGTCTCCAAGTGCATCATGTGTGTATCTCAGTTTATTTTAGTGCAGTCGCCAACATTTACCCACACGCTGCATGTGCACTGCGCCGTCCAGTTCAGAACTGGATGTTTCAGCAGGATGACGACAACCCCCCCCCCCCAAAACATCGAGAATACAAGAAGTACAAAAATTCAGTTTTCTTGTTTTGCCAATCCTTTTTGAAAAACACCCAAAAATATTTCATGCATATAATTGAAATTTAGAAATTTTCAAGGGTGGCCAAAACTTTTTTCCACTCTTGTAAACGATACAGTGCCTACAGTGCCTCCCAATGGTGGGTGCAAATCAGCCTTTCAGCTGTAAATCAGTGTGGCCTGGATCGCTATGTAGAATGTTTTCTATTTTCAGTCGTGTTCATCGGGGGGGAAACCATGAGGTAAATGGAGGCCCCTTAAATTACCCCCAAAAAAAGTCAGTAGTTTTGGTGGAAGCTGACTCGTCGCACACGTTTTCATTGGAACCGCAAGTTGATTGCAATGTGTCTGTGAAGGTCATCGGCGTTCAAGGTCATTGTGGCACTTGAAGATTAAGTTGAGGCAACTGGACTGGTTTTTGACATCTTGAAGACGTTCTACTTCTCACTTTAACCGCCAAGGCGGAGCAGAGAAGTTGGAGGTGCTCCTCCATTAAAGGCGTGGGTTCATGATAACGTTGTTATGCATCGTTGAGATAGCAAAGCCAGTCCGGTTACCTCAACTTAATCTTCACGTACAATTGATTAAAAGATTTCAAGACGGATGCAGTTGTTCAGGGGTTTCCAACGTAAAAATCTAGGCGACAGTTATTTTTGTGTTATTTTGAGAAGCTTCGATTTCATGAACTGATTTCTGATGCGAGGAAAACGCCACCTCTCGCTGCAGTTTGCGCTTCTCTGCCTTCAGCTCGTCCTCCACCTTCTCGGCGTTCTCCGATGCCGACTTGTAACGCGACACCTGACCTTCGAGTCGGGTCACCTGCGCGCAAAGCAAACAGAGTGTGACATGAAGGATTGAAGTCAATATGTATTTTTGTTGGGATTTGTTTGTGCGTTTATTTGCGCAACTCTTCTTTAGCATACGTTTTGTTCCAGCGCGGTGATCTCCTGCTCCGCCTTCACCAGTTTGAACTTCAGGTCACTCATTTGCCTGTTTGAATCTCCTGTGAAGGTATAAGCCATTTGTGACTTACTGGGCACATCAAATGGAAAAACACAAGCACTCCTCTGGCTTGTTGGCGCAGGGTTACTCACTCTGGAGTTCTACCATGTTTGGTTCAGTGCCATTCTCCAGAATTTCACCATCTGGATTCTCTGTTCCATTCCGCTGGGTCTTCTGATCCAACTGGGACTTTAGCTTCTTGACCTGAAGACAAAGACCTAACATGTCACTGGCTCTCTTGAATAAGATGCTCAAGTGTGATTAAAAAAAAAAAAAGTTCTGCTGTTTTATCAGACAATACTGATTTGTCCAGGGTGTCACTCTGCCTTGAAACTATGACAGTTGGGCAGTTGGGAATAGGCTCCAGCAGACCCCCGAAACCCAGAGTGCAGGTGGAAGCCGGTATGGTAAATGAATGGAACTTATTTAAAATAGAATGAGGAGATAAACAATGTAAATAAACAATCATACAACTATGTTTTAGCTGTCAAAATATGGGTCTTGTTACTGATTCTTTGTAAGTCCTGCTGAATATTTTTCCATTCACTAACACTTCGATTTGGTTCATCTGGAGCAAACTGTTCACTCTTCTCCTACAGCTCACTGCTATGTGGCTCTAGGGGAAAACTTCCAATAAACCCTTCTGGAATTCCCTCCAGTACTTGTATGTAATCAAACATGAAAACCAAGGTAGGATAAATATAACACGAGTATAACATAACATAACACAACAAGTCTTCAGAAGTCGTCCACAGTCCAGTTCGTCTTTAAACAACATTGATAGGAGCCGTGTGAGGCATACTGATGACGAGCGCTAAAACCAACGAGTCTCCTGGCGGCTACAGTGGATATTAACAAACATGGTTAATTCAAAGTGGACTGCCAAGAATTAATAAGTAGTCAAAGGTACAGTGTGCAAAACTGTGCCATCTAGTGGTCAGATTTTAGATTGCAGTGTCAGTCGCTTAACCTCCCTTTCACAAGCTGGCCAGTGAACTACTCTATGACTACTCTGCGCACACACACCTGGATACGTCATCCACCTTCTTCTTCTTTGGTTTATTTGAGGACATCAGCATTCACCCTAAATACTAAACGTGCTGTCAGGCTTCCTTAGAAATATGGAGGAGGAAGATGGCAGCTAACTGGGAGCAAGACCCTTGATCTATGGGTATCACATATATATGTATGTATACTGTATATATATATATATATATATATATATGCAACTGGACTGTTTTTTGACATCTTGAAGACGTTCTACTTCTCACTTTAACCGCCAAGGTGGAGCAGAGAAGTTGGAGGTGCTCCTCCATTAAAGGCGTATATATATATATATATATATATATATATATATATGTATATATATATATATATATGTATATATATATATATATATATATATATGTATATATATATATATATATGTATATATATATATATATATATATATATATATATATATATATATATATATATATATATATATATATATATATATATATATATATATATATATATATATATGTATATATATATATATATATATATATATATATATATATATGTATATATATATATATATATATATATATATATATATATATATATATATATATATATATATATATATATATATATATATATATATATATATATATATATGTAGACACACACACACACACGTATATATATATGTAAATATAAGAAATGTTCTAAGAGTAGGAAAACCAAATTTTTTATTATTGTACTGCGATTATACACTTTTGTTAATATATTTACAGGCAGTATGTTAAGCTTTTACCGATATAAATCTGGCCAAATTTTACTGACTGAACCTTTAAAACTCAAACGACACTACACAGCAATATAGAGAAATGTGCTGTTCTCCTCTGTTCTAATGGTCTTCCATTGCATTGGCAAGGGGCGGAATTCTTTACCTGAACTCCATCAGAGCCTCCACTGACATAGTAAAACAGTAAAACCCAGTCAGTGACCCACCTGCTCAATCATCTTTTCACGCTCATCCACCAACTTCCTCAGGCGGATCTCTAAAAAGGGCGAAGTTGAAAGGTTGGCCATTTTTGAAAATGCAGCAACAGTTAAAATCACTTCTGTGTCCAATCTTTTTTTTTTAATGATAAAACACATGCATGCACATACCAGGGGGCGGGTGCGGTGCCCAGGCTGGGAGATGGTTGGGGAGGTGTAGGGAGCAGGGATCGGGGTGGGTGGGTGGATGGATGGTGCATACATGCAACGGAGCAGGCAGGCAGGCATCCGTTGGAGGACAGCGATGGAGTGTGAAGGAAGGGTTAGCATGCATGGGCTGTGGAGGAGAAGGTCAACAACGGGAGCAGCCAGGCGGGGCTACGTTCACACCACAAGCTAGGGACAAAGGACACACTTTGACGTGACACTCCTCACTGTTCAAAACAGCAGGGGATTTATTTGCATTTCCACGGAGGACCGCCCTCGTCTTTTCCATTAGCCATGGTACATTCAAAATAACCGTTCGGTCTCATCTCTTCTCTTCAGAGATGGGAATGTGTTGCAAGTCCACCTTGATTACCTCCGCACACGGTTTTATTTCAAATCATCATCAAAACCTTGTATAAAAGTGACCTTTTCCCAATTGTACACCAAATAAATGGACACGTGAATTTAAATAAAATTCTTTGGCACGATACACATTTCCCGTTAGCCATTAGCCAGAACAGATTATTACTTGTACGATGACAGCAGATAGACACTTTAAGTTATTGTACATTCTTGTCATCTGTCGCTTTTACAAATTGTTTCTGCACGCCTGCAGTCAACAGAGAGAGCACACCAACCAATCCAGCATATATTTTATATTTTCCATCCTCCCAACATGACTGTAGCAGGAGAACGTTGTGCAATACCGCTTTAGAAAGCCAGGGTGCAGGATGCATGGAACGTGCAGCAGCTAAACATCACATGTGCAGTACCGGCTAAAGGCTAAACCTTCACACTAAATGGAATGTTCCCACGACTGAGTTCTTTCTTTTTTTCTTTTGGACATACAATGTGCAAGATCTTGAAATTTCAACATGCAACATGTTTTTTTTTTTGTTTTTCTAACCCTCATGGTCTAATTTCAAAATCTACGGACACCTAAATATTCCCATTGCCATGGAAAAAGCAGGTAAAAAGCTAAGACATCTTGCAGTCCTCTTTCCCCTTGGTTTTGCCTTTCTTGCCGTTCTTCTTCGAGTCTTTTCTAGCCTGCTGCTGCTGCTGCTGCGCTCCTTTTCACCGGCCACTCGCTCCTCCCGAAGCTCGTGGTGCTTTGCGGCGTCTACGCCCTCCTCAACCGCTAAGATCTTTGTCGGGTTCCGGTCGGGTTCGCCACCGGTCGAAGGCCCCCCTTCGTCTGCGGCTGGCTGTTCGTCCGCTGCAGGTGCCTCCTTTTGGGGATTTCCAGACACGTTCTCGTCGCCGGCAGGCGCAGCAGCCGTCTGCTGAGAGTCTGTTTGGCCGCTCGGGTCGACGGCCTCCTCGCCGTGACCTCCCGCGACTCCTGGTTGCGCGTTCTCGTTGGACTCGGAGTCACTCTTGTCCGGAACTGAGTCGCGATCGTCGCTTTTGTCCGACTGGGCCTGCCCTCCTTCCTCGTTGTCCTCCAGCCTGCACTTTGCTGCGACGGCCACCTCCACGTCTAGGTCGTCGAAATCAAACGACTGACCTTCATCGTCTTCGTCGTCAACTTCGGACACTTGCGGATTTGGACTCAGGTCTTCCGACATGCCGTCGGTGGACTCGACACGTTGGCTATTCCCCCGCTCCTCATCTTCTGCTTCTCCCGATTGCCGGTCAGCGAAACCGCCAGCTTCGGCGGATCCGTCTGGAGCTTCTGACGTGTCGGCCATCCTGGTTCCTTCGCTATCAGGAGGGACCACAGCGGCAGATTCAACGTCATCATCATTAACCTCCAGAGTCCGGCTCATCGTGTCGTCCGCTTCAGCGACCAGGCCTGGACTCGTCGTCACGTGATCCGATAAATCGGTGTTGGCCGTTGAGGGTCCAGCTAAACTTTCATCTCTGTCATCTGCTCCTTCCTTCCCTGTGACGGCTTCTCGCTCTAATTCATCGGCATCTTGGCCGACTGAAACCGCCATATCTGCATTTGCCTGCGGTTGCATTGCTGTGAGCGTCTCTAACGGAGCCCATGAACCAGACGGATCATCTGTGGAGGACTCGGATGGGGATTTGTCGTCCCCGCCGGTTTCAGGTGCAGGAGGAACTTCGGCACTCGCAGCCTGCGGTTCGTCCTCAAGGTTTTCCTCCGGTTTGTCTTCACCACTTCCTGGCTCTGTCTCATTATCGATACAAGTTGTGTTGTCTTGGGCATTCGAAGAGACGGCACTACCGTTGGTCATTAGGATATCTGTTTGGTCCCCGGGGTTGTCGGGGCTTGATGTGTAGTCTCTGACCTCTCCGACGTTGTCGACGTTGGGATTGCAAGACCCAGGATCGTCTGGGGGCGCAGGAATTAATGAAGTTCCTGGTTCTGAACTGTCCGTTTCCAGACTCTGTTCCTCTTCAGGGTGACCCATCCCAGACTCTTCAGACGCCTCATCACCAGAGTGAGTTCCTGTAGTTCCTGCCGCTTCTTCCGCTCCTCCAGTTCCTGAACTTCGTACCTCCGGAACGACGCTGCGTTCCACTGCAATTTCTTGGGGAGCCACAGCGTGAGAAACAGTTTCGGCCATCAGCTCAGGCTCTTCCACTTCGGCCGCCGCCGCCGCCAACGTGTCTGTTTCCGAATTGACCTCCTCGTCTCCTTCCTCGGTTGCTTGGACCATGGTCGGTTCTTTGAGAGTTTCACTGAGGGTAAAGTTCTCGGTGGTCTCAGTTACCTCCACCTCGTCAATCTTTTCACTCTCCGCCCCTTTATCCTCATCTTGTCCGTCCGTTTTGTGCTCTGTGTGAACGTCCTCAGGCATCTCGTCGTGGGAAAAGCTTTCGGTCATTTTCACGGGTTCTTCTTCAACCACGATGGCCGTCTCTGAAGTATGTTCCTCGCCGTGCTCATTTGTTGCGCAATCTGGTTTTGGGTCTTCCGCAGTTTCACTCTGAACAGCAGGCTCGGTGGATTTCACTCCTCCTTCTGGGTCTCCAGGCTCGGTTTGCTGTGGGTTCATTTTGCCATCAACTTCATCTGTCCTGGACTCGACGAGGACTTCCATTGCAGGTACGTCATGCACTGCAGTCAATTGCAATTGATTCACCCTTTCACACTTTTCTGCGGTTTCATCTTCATTTTTGTCTTTTTCCGTATCCTCGCTAGCTTTCCCTTTCTTTTTGCCTTTCCTCTTCTTTCTCTTCTTTTTCCCTGAAGAAGGGGTGACCTGCGACTGAGATTCAGTTGACACTCCCTCCACCTCGTTGGTCTCCACCTCCACCTCCTCCTCGTTCTCGGGCTCCTGTTGGAGCTCAGCATTTGCCATTTCCGAGGCCGAATCATTAGGCAAACTCTTTGTGAAATCTTGGCTGCTGTCTTGCAGCTGAAGATCCGACTCTTCACTTCTTAAATCACTGTTTTCAAAACTCTGCCGGCTGTTGTGTCGCTCCACAGAGACGTGATGCAACTCTCCCTCGTCTTTTGTTAGCGCGTCAACGCTGCTGCTGTGTTTTTCAGTCTCTCTCGAATCTGTTTCTAAGGCATTTTTCTCACAGGTTATAACACATTCTCGAATCTGCGGCTCGCAGGAGTCTACATCTACAGCTGCTGTGATCGCACGTTCACATGTCACATCGTCATTTCTGTCAGAGGTGGGGCCACTTTCGTCAACACTGTCTGCTTCTCCGGCGAAGCACGTCTGCGGTCCTCCGTTCGGCACCTCGTCTCGTGGCATCTCCAGCGCGTCCACCGCAGCAACGCTATCAGAGCTCAGGCGCATCTCTCTTGGCTGTTCCAGAGTCAGCTCTTCCTTCCCTCTACTCTTCAACTGAGCTGCCTCTGTGCCGCCTGAGAGATCATGGAAAGCACATTGTGATGGAAGAGCCACTCAAGGGGAGATCTTAAACTTCAAAAAAAAAAAAAGATGTTCAGCACAGATGCCCTTCATCATTCAAGCGAGTGCAAAAGGCAGGAGTCGGGCTACCTCACGAGTCCCGACTGATTCACCCAGAAAGGGAAGCAAAGAAAACAAGACGACCAAGAGGAGCCCAAGAATGGGAGGAGGAGGAGGTAGGAGGCACGCTGATGCCAAGATCTTAGGTCGCAGGAGAAGAAGTGAAAGAAGAGGATTGAAGCCAGCAAATCAAACATCTGCAGCATAAAGATTTAAATAAACATTCTCTCAGAACACTGAAGTTTTACAGACCACCAGTCCTACAGGGACCGGTCTGCAACAGCACTGTCTGTGTTGACAGTGTCGGCAATGATTCGCAAACTATTGTTAGTAGCCAAGTAAAAAAGAAATGCAAGAGAAGCAAAAAACAAAACACAATAAAAAAACCAAACACTATTCTGTTAATAATAGACAACAAGACTTATGCCTTGAGATCAGTGAAGAAACGCCTCACAATCAGGCAAAAGCCTTGAAGTTCATTCCAAGAAAACAAACAAACCAAAAATTCACTTCATTCATCGCTTTTTTTCTTGCTCCGTTATTAGCTTTGTAATGAAAGCGCTCTGAATGATTGGTGCCAAGCCATGCAGTAGGGCATTTAGGTTGTAGTCTCAAAAGAAATCTGTATGTTTTTACCCAGCATGCTGTTGCCCTCTGGTGGAGATGTGGGTGTGTCTGCAGCTGTCTGGGAGACTGGGTCGGCACTGGAGGAGGAGTCAACATCGACAGCGACGTCCCCGTTGATGTTTAGATCCGGTCCCAATAAGATTCCATGTTTCTAGATACATGAAAAAGTCAAATGAAAACTCATAAACATTCTGACATATTAAAAAAATCAGGAAAATTACACTAAGGAATGTTGATATGTTGATTTTTTAAAAATGAGAACATAGACCAGGGGTGTGCAAACTTTTTGACTGGTGGGCCACAATAGGTTCTAAAATTTGACAGCGGGGCCGGGGGCAGGACCAGATGGATGGAGTGTTTTGGTGACTCACCTCATAGGAGAAAAAAGTATATGATGGGATATGTAGAAACTACAGAAGCGTATTGCATTCACTTGGCAAATAAAAAAAAATCTGCTTTTCAGTGTAATTATTTCTGTTTTTCGTGCTAATTTTTTTCCAGCCCAGTTTTTGGTGCAAATTCTTTTCTGCCAAACAAACTGGCCATGTTTGCTTCCCTTATATCTAGCTCTCAATGAAAGAATGGATGCGATTGTTTCTAAACTCAGGAAAATCTCTTTAAAAAAAAAACAGGGCTGGAAAAAATTAGCACGAAAAACAGGGAGGAAAAAATTAGCACGAAAAAACAGGGCAGAAAAAAAATTAGCACGAAAAACAGGGCTGGGGAAAAAAATAGCACAAACAGAAATAATTACACTGAAAAACAGAGATTTTTTTTTATTTGCCAAGTGAATGCAATACGCTTCCGTAGAAAACATGTCTGTAAATGTCAATTCAAAATGACCAAAGGCAAAGTTACAACCAAATACGTGTCTTTGAAACCCTACAGAATTCAGCTCTTTATTGAAATGACTCTTAGAACAAAAAAATGGATGATATACAACTATTTTATGATTTACTGAGTATTTATATAATTTCTTCAAGTTCAGCAGGCCGGATTAAAAAGCTTAACAGGCCGTACATGGCCCCCGGGCTGTGGTTGGCCCATGTCTGACATAGACTGTTTTCCGCAGGCATTGATAATAAGAACGTGATTTTGGAGATTTGCCTCACAGATTGAGCTGCCGCAGACTGAAAGGACACGGACACACAGACAGGATACCTTCAGAACGTCTTTGAGCTTCACCACCTCTTCTCGGAGCTCATCTCGCTCCACGCGGATGGCGTCTGTGTATTCTTTCTGTCGCTCTAAGGCCTGACCAGAGGTCAGTGAAAGCAGGTGGAAAGGGTTGAAAAGAAGTTAATTTCATGCAAAGGGAAAGACTGAAAATTGTAAAACACTCGGACGCTAAACTGCACGACCCCTCCGTACCCCAATTTTTTTATCCTTCCACTCCACCGTCTCCTGCAGGTCAGATACTTCCCTGACAAAACCTTCCTGCTTGTTGCGCAGCTGACGAATCTCCTGAACGGCAGGAAATGACAGTTTTCAAGTGTTAGGAAGAGAAAACAAGAAGTAAAAGTAGGGCGTGCACATGTGCAGTGGGTGAAAACCAGTGTGGGAAGTACCCGTCAAGACCAAATCGTCCTGATTGTTACTCAACATCTATGCAAATTTCCTTAAATGTGGAGGCCTATAATAACCTTAGAATATTTCATGGATGCAAGCCATGACAGTCTACATAACAAAGACACATATATTTATATATGTCTTTAAGATCACATAAATACATAAATGAATAAATAAATAAATAAATAAATGTAGGTTTTTGAAAAATATGAGACCCCCTTTAATTTTGCTTTGAGGATTTCAGGGGGTCTCATTGGTTAATCAGGGATTCCGACAACCCCTCCCCCCACCCCGATCTTCCAGACTCCCATGTATTTCACACACTGGTGGAAACAGAGCTGTGGAAAGGGGGCGAGGAGCCGCTTTAAAAAGTGACAAATGAGGTGAGGGTGAAAGGTGAAAAGCAGCTCTTTGAGCATTTGAAGCTCAAGCTCTTCTAGCACCAACACTCACGTTGAGCAGCTCTTCGCTTTGCTTCAGCGTCTCCTTCAATTCACTGAACTGGAACTGCAGCACACCGTGGGCATGTTTCTCTCGTTCCAACTCCTAGCGGGGCGAGAGACCACGAACGATGCATTTGTTTATTTTGTGTTCAATTGTCAGTCAGCGTGTGTGTGTGTGTGTGTGTGTGTGTGTGTGTGTGTGTGAGGCAGCTCCACCTTGACTTTGTCGTCGTATCCCCTTTGCGACTCGGACAGCATCTCCTCCAGCTCCATCAGCGAGTCCTTGAGCGTGTCCACCTGGTACATCAGGGTGCCCTTCTCGTTGTCCAGCTGAGCGTTGGACACCATGGCCTTGCGATACTTTTCCTCCACTTCGGCCAACGCATCCTGTTGGGGAAAAAAAAATACTAAATATATTGAACAGCTGTGGACTTGTGGAGGAGATTTTGTTTGTGGTCTTTGTCAAAGCACGTGTGAGTAGAATTCTTTGCAATTGTAAAAAGTTAAGCAAGGCGTGGCACGTCGGGAAGAAAAGACGGCAACATCCATGCTTTCTTCTCGAAGGGAAAAGAAACAACCAAGCCGAGCAGAAAGGTAATAGCAGGCCAGTCAAGATAATTAGCCGATGAATTGTACGATATATAATATATCATGAGGAACTCGGTCGTTTCTCAACTGGTCGATCGTGACCCAAAAGTGGGTTGTGGAGCTGTTTTGATTGGGCCGTCGTGGCTTTTTCTTTTTTCGTTAAAGCAGCTCTAGGTAATTTGAGCTAGCTACGAGTTTGCTACGACAATAACGTCGTAGCAACACGTTCAACACTTTTATTACTTCGTCTTTCATCGAGGTTACTTATTGGGTTCCATTCCGTCATTTTACAATCTTATGTATTTGTAATAGTAGTATGTAAGACTGCCTCTAAATAAACGGATGACGTGATGTATAGTGGTTCATCCGGCGTGTCGGGTCGCGCTTGAAAGTTACGCAGCGCAGTTACAGCCGGCACAACCCGCTCTCACTGCCGAGGCGGCACCATTGATCCTATTAATCATTTATCTAGTTTGGAATCGTAATTTTATGGTCGAAAAGTTACCTCGAGCTGCTTTAAAAGATTTTAAAACATATATTTATAGGGAAAATGTTGGGAATTTTTTTTTTTGCAGGAAACACAACTTAATTCAATAATTTAAATTATTTATTGACAAGAACATGACAGAAAGTGGGCTAGCATTTCACTTTTGTAGAATAAATTCGGGTCACGACTTCATGATTAGGGAAAAAATGATGGTGGTCCTGAGACTCCACCAGTTGAGAACCAGTGAACTTGTGTGTTGTTCCCTTGGTGGAATGAACCAAGTTATTAACCACTGTGGTCTGTCACCTGGTCATTCATTGTTTTCGGTTGTTTTATGTTTTTATTAATTTAGGACGGTAACATTTTCTACTTCAGATTTTAATTTCACTGTGAAATATTCTTCAGCAATAAAGTTTTTTTGTTTTTTGATCGGGTCTGCTAATGTATTATTGTGCTATATTATCAAATAATTTGGTCTTAAAATGACGTCGACAATAATATTTTTAATTGCAATAATTTTTGGGACACTACGTCACTCAATAAAAATTCTTATCGTGACAGGACTGCAAATAATGAAAAGCCTTTGGAATGACCAGATTAAAAAAAAAAAAAAAAAATACAGTTTGTCGCATTTGCTCGAAATTACAAATATATATATTTTTTTTAATTAATGCTCTAAAAAGGGGTTTTCCTCTTAATACTGCATCTTGAGCCACTGGTGAGAGTGCAGTCAAAATAAACCACACCAGGTCAGACCCAAACTCCAGCTGGTACCTTGGCTTCTTTTAGGTTCTGGGTGTACTTGATTTCCACATCCTGAATCTGATCCTTCAGTTCGTGAATCTCCTGATGAAGAGTGAAGCAGCGGATGACGGGGAGGTGGAGGAGGAGGAGGAGCAGGAGAGGGTGGAGGTGAAGAAGGAGAAGGTAGAGAAGGAGGCGGCAATGGAGGAAGGGGAAGAGGGGGTTGTGGCGGAGGCAGAGGAGGAGGAGGGGGAGGAGGAGGTGATGAAGGAGACAGTTTGGAGTAGTTGTTCACAGAGAGATGACAGAAGCAAAGACCTCACAGAGGAACATTTACATTTTTTCGGTCAAGCACTCTGTGCTTCTTCTCCATCTACAAAAGCTCTTAAAGAGCAGAAGACAGTGAAGCCCCGCCCTCCCCGGGGGCCCCGTCCGTCTCCGTTACCTTGATTTCCCTCAGAGACGTCTCCGCGTCCAGAGTCAGGGCTGTCTCGCCGCTTCCTCTCCGCGAGGACGTCCCGCCCAGAGACGTGAGGGTCCCCGCCGTTAAGGAGGAAGCTGCTCGAGACCCCTGAGGAGGAGGAGGAGGAGAAATATCAAATGTTTTCAGCGTGACCTTTGGCCTCGAATTAAAAAAGAAACAAGTGTGATAAAAGCTTCCCGTTTACCTTCTCAAGATAATCTCTGTCTTCCACCTGCAGAGACAAACACAAGACAATCAGCGCAAAGCCAAAACTCACAGGTGGGGTGGCCACACACACACCGAGGTCGTCACTACGGCCTGTATACACACTGTGCCGTTAATGAAAAGCAACAAGACAAACCCTAGTCGCCAGTGTTCCCACCTTGCAAGTAGTTCACCGCACATGTTACTGTAAGAACTGAAAATCACAAAAATAACAAACACTTGCACAGCAAACAATCAACTCGGGCCCGCAACAGAAGGCCTCGCGTTCACCACACTGACTCATCCTGGTCGCCTCCAACAGGCAGTTAGAGTCCGACACAAACAACTCGCCTGTGTGGTATAACAACACACTAGCGAGCAGGAACGGGGTGCACGCCATGCTCTCAGTGCGGGTCGGGCTCTCGGAGCGACTCACGTCGGGAAAGTCGGGAATAGTTACATCGTCCAGGTCGCGCGGGAGGCCACTGCTGCTGGCTGCACTCCGCAAGTAACTGGCAACAGAGCCACAATTGTCCTGGAAGTGTCCAGCCACCAGGAGGCAGTACAGAGCAACAAAAAAAGGAGGTGAACAGAGAACAAATCTAATGATGAGATACTAATCTTGTGCTATCTGGATAAAATTTGGTATTGAAATATTTATGCAAGTATTTCTTTTACTCTTGTGTGCGCGCACACACACACACACACACACACACACACACTAAAATAAAATAATAAAACTCATGTATATGAATGGTGCCAGAACAGAATGCGATTCACCACACTATCATATGATATGTGGTGATGAGGATGATATGACAGACATGATATTCAGTAAGTGACAAAATATAAAATTAACCTTTGCAACTTATTATTTCAATCAAATCAAGCCTGAAAGTATTTTTTGCAGAATAATCTGCAGAAAAAAAAAGGTTAGGGTTAAAAAAAAGCCTGGAGTGAATCAAAAGAAGACTGAGATATTTGTATTTTTTTTAGACTTGCTTCACCAGGGGCACCAAAGGGAAAAAGAGCAGGAAGTTATGCTATAAATGTGACGTCGCTCTGCACAACAAATTGGGATGGATTAACATACGAGGAAGGTATTTTGACCTCAACTAAGCCGAAAAAAAAGAAGAGGCCATTAAGGCCTGTAGCAGGGTGTCTGGGCAGTAGGGGGCTCACCACTGGGCTGGCCCGGGCTGAACTGGCCCGGGATGAGGCTCTGGAGCTGGAGCTGCGATAGCTAGTGTAGTCTAGAGGCTGCAGAGGGAAACACATGTTATGCTTTCAGACAGAAGCACGACGGAAAACATGCAAAGGAAAGCTGCTGAAGTTACCGTTTGCTAAAAGGTCTCACGTGATAATAAATATGTTTGGATATCCTGGGCTCTGGAGGAGGAGGGTTGCAGAATTAATTCTGCAAGAAACTATCCAGGAACGATTGTGTTGAGCTAAAACCTTGTTTTGTTTTGTTTTTTAGCTAAACCTGATGCTGTGTCAGACTTTCTACATGTTTGGAGGTGGACAAAAAGCTTAAGGCAGCATCAGAGGGCGGAGTCAACAGCAGGTCCTGAGAGAGGTATTAGCGGCATTCCATTGTGAGCAGTGGACTTCTCTTTATTTTAGGGCAGCACAATGATGCCGCGGTCCTGGGTTCGAATCCCTGACCGTTTGCCAAGGGTTTTGCAGAGTTGACATGTTTTGTGGTTTTCATCGTGGCACACCTTGGACACTTCAGGTCCGGTTGGCCCGACCTTGCTCAGCACTAACCTGACTAACGTCAATTTTGATCTCCCAGTTTTGTTGTACAAAACTACGTTGTTTTCTAATTTTGTCTCAATAACAATAAACAACAAAATATTTTCCACCTGTTTATGTGCCTCAGACGCAGCCAAATATCTAACGATAATCTCAGTAATAATATAATAGAGTTAATTTGCCTTTTTTATGCCTTTTTCCCCACTGACAGCACAGCTCATTATTCAATGAATTAGGGTCATTGTGCCTTCATTAGATACATACAATAATTAGCATTTTAATCATATATAGCTCATTATTGCTGACTCACGTTGGAAGCGAGAATTTGATAATGAGACCTTTCAAGGTGAGTTATGCAGAACATCCAGTGGCTAACAATTTGAAATCAACCACCTCACTCTAATGCAGGAGCATTGCAACGAGTGCCAGTGAATGCTTTGCTCAGAAAAGTTGTCGAGAAAAAAAAAAGGGGGCGGGGGGGCAAACTGCACACACGCAGCCCCTTTCTATTAGATCACAGCAGGGTTTTAAATGTTAGCAAACGACAACAAGACGCGGAAAGTCTTACGTGAGAGGCGGAGCCGAGGCCTCGCCGCGACCCAGCGCAGACACTGTCGTCGTACAAGGAGCTCTGAGTGAGTGACGGAGACACGAGGTCAACAGTCTGCTTGCTCGACTTTCATCTGCATTTTCCCCCAGATGTTCTGTTATTTGAGCAACATTCGTCCGCATGTTTTCCTAGAACAAGTTTCGCTGCAGTACACACACAAATTTAACAAAATTGATGTAATAAAGTATATACAACTGTTATCGGTGTCGCAGTATTGGCACGTATTTTATGAGTACGATGGGAGTACCGATACTGATATGGATGCATCTCTAGTTAACACTACGAGATGCTGCGAGCCATTCAGAGCGGAAGCGCTGGATTAAAACCACCAGGTGGCGTCGCTCAGCTTAAAAGGTAATACAGTGGGACCCTGCGACCCCAGTTGCCGGGTGAGCAGACCGAGGGGCCTTGGAGAGCTGCAGCGACACAGGGGACCTTTTCAAGGAGCGGCTGGTCGTTCTTCATTCGCTCACTTCTTCCCAGAAATGAAAAAGCTGTGCGCAACCGCCGGAGGAGAGCGGCAGAGCTGGTTGACATACGGACCTGGTAGCCATTGAAAGCTGAGCCGGCCGTCCTGCCGGAGGACAGAGCGTTGAAGCCGTACAAGTCAGAGGAAGCATAAGAGGCCTGCAGGTGGAGAAAAAGGAAGCAGGCAGCCCGAGCCAACAGCAGACAGAGAGAGATGGAAAGATGGAAAGAAGAGGATGGAGTTTAAAAAAAAAAAAAAAAAGGACAGTGCTTAGACCACACACATGCAGACACACACACACACACACACACACGAGCTGCAATAGGCGAACTGCCCTTTCACGTTTATCTCCATTTATCTTGAGACTAAGCCGTGACTTGTTTCATAAACACCGTGAATCAGTAGGTCACCAGCAGGTCATCAGCAGGTCGGCACCACGTCACACCTAGCCGGTCTTAGGCTGTTCCCAAAGTCACTCTCCTGTTTGAGTGTAACGATGGTGAACACGCCAAGAAGAGCATTTCTCAACTGGTGGGTCGCGGCCCAAAAGTGCGTCACACAATTCAATTCAGTTCAATAATTTCAATAATGTATTTTCTAGAAATGATGGAAAGTGGGCTTGCGTTTTTTATTTTGGGGGAATAAATTTGGGTCATGACTTCATGACAGGGAAAAGAACGATGTGGGGGTCCTGAGACTCCACCAGTTGAGAACCGCTGGTCTAGAACCTGACTGAACATCAAGCGTCGAATGTTTTGCAGCAGAAACAAAGCGGAAACAAAAAATCAAACAACAAAGGATGGCGGCGTTAGCGCCAGACAGATAAGAGTGTGTCACTGTGGCTTTGAGCCTGGCTAGTGACAGGATACCGGCATTACACATCCGTTGAATCTCACTCAGAGTTTAACGACTTAATAAAAAAATCGATAAACTGCACATCAATGCTTAATGCAAAGATTTGCAAAATGCTGCAAAATACACGATACCATCCATCTTCTGCCTCCGCTACACCACCAACATGGCGTCCACTGAGGGTGTGAACCGTCCAGCAGTCCAACAGTCGCGCTGCATTTTCAAACAGCCGTCAGTGCGAACCCACTGCACACTTACGCACTAATAATAAAGTGTGAAATGCAGACGTGTGCAATTTGGGATGTGCCTTTATAGCAGCTCCACCGTAACCAACCACAACAACTCATATCTATATAAGAGACATGCTGCTGCACTATTTCCATGTTATAGGTTTGCACACCGTAGCAGTAACAATTTTACACAAGTCTGATTTAGCACCTTGTTTTTTCTGTTAACACGACAGCTTTGAGCACAGCACACCGTTAGTCACTTGCAGAGCGACCCACCAGCTGCAAGTCTAGCCTGGAGGCCCGGGACGGGCGGCCGCTGTCATCGCCGAGTCCGGAGCTCTGAGAGTCAAACAGCACACAGACCCAACATCACCCTCAACGACGCCATCTGCATTCAAACACGCTTCTTTAAGCAATTTAACGCAGTGCGTGCGAAAGGAACCTAAAGAGTGCAGGGTTGTACAACCGCTAGAATTGAAGCGCGCCGTGTTTCCCTCTGACTGCTTTAAGTCAGTGTAATTCTTTATTTGTTGTTTCTAAGGTGTGATAAATACTTTCAGATTTTTCCTACATTACATTATACAGCTAGGGAGGCACCAATGCCACTTTTTCACAGAACCAGGAGAGTACAAGTACCTGCATTTCAATGCTCACCGGCCACTGCGCATTATAGAATTATTAAGATTTTTTTCCCCACAGATGTTCTATTATTTGAACAACATTCCTCAGCATGTCTTTCTAGAACAAGTTTCAAAGCAGTACAAACACAAATTTAACACAATTGTCAAATACAATACATATAAAACTGGTATCAGTATTGTGGTATTGGTATTTATTTTACGAGTACAAGTAGAGTACTCGACCCCTGTATCGGCACCAATACCCGATACTGGTATCGGTACAACTATAGTCGAATAATAAACCTAGAGCAGCATTTAGCCCTGTGTTTACAGCCTGCATACTAAAATACTGGGTTTCAGCTTCCCAATAACGCCAAAGCTTTGGTGGACATGTCTGGAAAGACACAAAAGCCACCAGTGGATGGGGCTGTTTCACTGTTGCTGGTGATGTCAAGCAGAGGAAGTCAAGGATGGACTCTTCCTATTTCTCTAAAGCAATGTTTTGATTGACCCGATTGGGCCTTTTTTTTTTATTATTTAAAAAAGGGATTTGAAAATATTAACACCTAAAGGGAAAAAGTCGGGCATTCATTTTGCAGGACGCACAGTTCAGTTCAATAATTTCAATAATGTATTGACTAGACAAGATAGAAAGAGGGCTCGCGGTTTTTATTTTTGTTGAATAAATTCGGGTCTCGACTTCATCGCGAGGAAGAAAATGATGATGAGAACCAGTCTAGAGTTCGTGACAGTGACGGATGCGGTGCAAGAGAACACAAGCGAGTTAATGTTTGCACATCCCGATAGACTTTGAGACTTTCGAAACAGGGAATGTAAAAAAAAAAAAAAAAAAAAATGTGGCTGTGCGGCTACTGATCAGAAGGGGGCGACCAAACGCACCGTCAGGTCGAGGCGGGAGGATCGAGACACTCGGCTCTCGTCGCTGAGTCTGGAGCTCTGACGGCGTGAGAAAGACCAGGGTCATGACTTTTGTGTGTATGTGTGTGTGTGTGTTTCCAACACTGGTATTGAACAACCAAAGCCAACGTTTAGCGATCAGCCAACCGACCCTGCTGGAGACAACGCTGTAGTCGTCGCCGTCGTAGCCGTTCCGCTGTGAACGAAGGGGAAAAAAAAAAAAAAGTTTGTGCACTCGCTCGTCTCGCGCCGAGGCCCTGTTCAGCATCTTTACATACGTCTCTGTCTCGGTGCTTGTGTTTCTTCTTTTTCTTTGACTTCTTGTGCAGGTGTGCGGTCGAGTCCTTGGAGCGATAAACAGACAAAGATAAAAAAAAAAGGACAGAAACGGCAAGTGGAAAAAAAATCGACCCCGACTTATTGGGGGGTCCGAACATGGACGCACAACTATGAGGAATCGTGCAGTTACCTGCAAATGGACCCCCCCCGAGCAGAGTGCAGCACACACAGCACACACATGCACGCACGAAGCGCTGGATATTTCTGGATGGCCTGAGTCAACAACCCGGGATCCAGTTCACCCATGGGAATGATTAACTGGAAGAAATTTCTTTTCCCCACATTATTCAGGAACAAGATAGAAACGCAGCTCAACATCCAGAGACACAGCAGGGCAGATCTGCTCTCGTCAGGACAACGTTAATAACAGCAACGACGACAACAAACGCCTGGTCAAGCACAAGAACTTCCACGACATCACCGACAGCCGACGTCACGAGTTCACATTTCAGATGGTTTTGAAATGAAATAAAAAAATTTAATCCGCAATCATAAACTGTGATCCCAAACTCGCATGCAGGCACCAAACTGATCTGTTAGTTGAACAATGTTCACACAACACGAGGGCACTTAGAAAGGGAGGCTTCACAAATCCATCCCAGAGTCCGCCCTTACCCCTCCGCCATGAGCTCCGATCGAGTCAAAGTCCGACTGAACACAACACAACACACAACAGCGGCAACAGAACATTACGCTTGAGATAAAAATGTGCGATGAACTTCCTGTTTGTTGTTCCGAATTTAAAGAAAAGTGCGTCTCTTGCTTCCCCTCCTCGCGAGCTGGGAACTCTGGTGAGGATCCGTGTGTGAAATACATTAAACCATGAGACCTCCTGAAAGCCTCAAAGCAAAGGGGAGGGGGTCTCATATTTTTCAAAAAGCTAAATATATGTATACTGTACATTATCATCATCACTGGTCACTGAAATGTCTTTAAGATACATCAGTCTAACATTCAGTTTTCAAAATATTATTCATCCATGTGTGTGCATGCTTATGTAGACTGTCATGGCTTGCATGCATGAAATATTGTAAGGTTATTATAGGCCTCCTGCATTCTCAGGACATTTAGATTGGTATTGAGTAACAATCAGGAGGAAGCTCTCCCACCCTGAATACTGTCAGGTATCTCACACACGGCTGACAAACACCCCGTCACACTGGGCACGTTCACCACGGACGGAGACTTATCCTACTTATTTTGAGAGTCTCAGTTTGAGCGATACTGACCCGGACGCTGCCCCGGCTTCCGACCGACATCCGCTCATCTTCGTCCGAAAGCTGTGTGAGAGAGTGAAACATTGAAATGGACAGTTAGGGTTTGGTTTTTTTTGCAGAGTGAAAGAAATGTTTTGCTTTACACCACTCAAAAAAGGAGACACCGATGGACGCCAACCTGTTGGGGGAGAAGAGGTAGCAAAGGTGGCAAAAGTGCAATTTGGGAGATCAATTTGGCTAAAAATCTATCGAGTTTCCAATTTATTGCTTTTACATTATCAACATGGAGCAAAAAAAAAAAATCAAGGCAACCCAAAAAAGAAAAGCAAAAAGCAATGTAATTTTTTTTAGTATCTACGAGAACCATTTTGTTGACTCTGGCACCCCATATGGACAAATGTGGTAGTAACACCACTGTCGTCAGCTCTAGCCAGTGGTGTCTAAGACCCATGCTTTCATTTGCACTGTCAACAGCACATGTATGTGTGTTGGAGGCGAGCGAATAGGGGAACAGAGGAATTGGTGATGTACTGAAAATCAGTAACGTCGAGGTGCAAAGCAAACGTTCACGGTCATCGTTTAGAAGAAGTTGAGGCAACTGGGATTGGTTTCACTACCTTGAAGACGTTTCGCCTCCAAAAGGCTGCTTCACTTCTGCTTCAGCTTCTTCAGAACTGAAGAAGCTGGAGCAGAAGTGAAGCAGCCTTTTGGTGGCCAAACATCTGCAAGGTAGCAAAACCAGTCCAGTTGCCTCAAGTGGAACCTTTTATACTAACATGACCTGGAAGACATTGACAACCTTGACAGACGTATTCACTGTTGTCGTCCATACAGCTGAGCTACTGCAACATGAGTTAGTCGTAACCTGAGCGCAGAGTCTGAGCTGAGCCTGAGTTGGATTGGTCAGCGCTAGGTTTGGTTCTTTTCAGTTTTCAGAGGTCAAAGAGTTGGATGACAAGAGAGGAAAGACGTGAGATGGAAGAGAGCGAGGGATACAAACCGTCTGAGCACGCGAAGGATGTGAGTATCTCTCACTGTCCTCCTGGCGGGAGGGAAGGAGATGGAGGCGGAGAAGGGACGAGGCGAGGGTGGACAGAAATGAGACAGATGGAGGAGATGACAGAGGTCAGAGGTCGGCAGAATCACGCCAGGCAAGACCATGCTTGGGCTCAACATGCAGTGGGTCACTAGTTCCATTCTGAGATTTTGGATTTGGTGGTAGTGAAGTCGTCACCACGCCACGATTGTCCGGACCATGTGCTTCACATTTTTCACAGAAAGATGATTAATGTTAATGTTAATGAATATTTGGGAGGATGGAAAGATGATTAATGTTAATGTTAATGAATATTTGGGAGGATGGGAGCAATTTTTTGGAGCGCAAACCATTGCTCATGCATGTCCACAAGCAACTCACACATACAAACCAAATGGAATCATCCAGTGTCTCCATAACAATGTAAACTTGCTGCTCCTTTAACCCAACAAACAAACAAACTCAGCACAAAAAGTTTGGAGAAATTGGCTAGTAATAAAGTTGAGCTAATTTTTTCATGGGCGCAAGTCAAACTCTGCAGCCCTACTGTTCTTCACACAAAGATCAGACAAAATTCCTCACCAATGCAGCACCAATTAAGATGGTCTAACATTCCTTACTTTTTAGCTAATTCATTTTGTGCACAAAGTTTATTACCATTTAAAATCCCCAATCTCACATCTTGAGATAAACTCTTAGCTAACAATCGTGTGATTTGAATGTCATCCAGGTAACAGCTGCAGGCTACAATTTCAACGTTCACAGAGGGGTGAGTGTTGCTGCAGACGTCTGCAGTGCCTCATGTTGCCTGTGCTGTCCCTGTATCTGCACGTGGCATGGATGTCAGTCCGATGATGGACTGGCTCGGTTTGGGGAGAACTGTTGCTTTTTTGATGGAGATCTACCCAGAAGGAGCAGATCAACAATCACATAGAGTGCAAAATTTTTTATTGGACACTGGCATCAATTTAGCAAACATCATAAAATACACGTGATACTAAAACAAGGAAAAAATGCTTCTATATAGGGTTGCACAGTGTTCACCAAACCCTCATGCTGGTTCAGCGTCCATGCGTGAGTGAATTAAAGGGGACACAAAATTGTGGTTAGTGAAATTACAAACAACACTCGCCCAATTATCCTGACCCCTGTAGTTAAAGTGGGCAGCACATAAAAACCTCAAACCGACTCAATTGACACATCTGAGTCAGTCCCATGCAGTCCAGCAGCACCAGCGGGGCAGATGGCCACGCTGATCCAAAGCCAAATGGGCGCCGCACTCCTTTGAATAAGTGGATTACCATTAATGGCCAAGCTTTGATTCCTCATAAGCTGTTATTTTCTAAAAAGGCTTAAAGGGAATTATTGAGAATTCAAAAAAAAATTGGCCACGCTGCTCCAAATGCTTTGGACAGATGGGGAAATTTTTTAAAAAAAGCCTCCAAATGTGCACAGAGACACAGCAAACACATGCGGCGGTGTTTCGGGGGTGACCACAGCTCCACTGTGACTGTACCATCCATTGTTCAATATCTCCCCACTTGCTGTCCGATCGCTCGTCTAATCGCGTGTCCAAGCCGTAATATTTCTAAGAGGGGACAAAGGGAAGGAAGGGAAATGTGGAAGCATTTAAACGTGCACCTGACACGGTGAGACATTAACGATGCTTAATCCACACTGGAGAGGAAGGAGAGGCCTACCTTCTGCACCTGAAATATCTAAGCACCAGCCACCGAAGGAGGAGGTAAAAGATGGCAAACATGAAAAGAAAAAAAGGGGGGAGAGGGACATTTTCAATAAAGGGTTTGAAGAAGAAAAAGATACAATTTGGAATGAAAAGTGCAAGAAGCGAAAGTTAAACATGGAAAGAAATGCTTGAGGAAAACGACAGGAGCAAAGGAATGCCGAGTTCACTAGAGATTCAGTCAGAACAGAGGTCAAAGAACCCCTTTTCCCATGATCCCTTTGGGTTGGTATCAGTGGCAGGCAGCCAGTTTCTCAGAACGGCTCCTGTTCCCATCACTGAGCAAGGGATTCTTGCCATACATAACTGATCTTGGACCAGCGTGAAGGGCTAAATCAATGCTCGTGTGCATTCACATGCAAGTTATATTGACTAACAAGGAGAGAAAGTTGAGAGGACCCAAAACAACCGACTTCCCTCCAGTCAGCAGAATGGGAAGACTGAAAGCACACCCCACCCTGACTGATGATGAACTTTCCATCCCAGCCCATTAATCCAGATTTGCTACTCTGGTCTCAGTTGTATGCTAGCCCAATGTGTGGATTTGGGATCCTGGCTCTCAGAGACGGACACAAAGCAAACAAAACTGTGACTTTCAGGCCTTGAAAACAGCCTTCACAACTGAATGAGGTTCATTGTGTCTTCATAAAATGTATACTTGTAATTAGCAGGCGTATTTTTCTTCTGCAACAGACAAAACTATTTCAGATGTTATCTTCTCCAGTCTTCGTACCTTCAAAAATAGCATTGGAAATAGTTATGTCCGTTAAAGAAGAAAAAAAAAAATCACATACACCCTTCACAAATCAGTGCTGCTTGGTTGTCTCACCTGTTCCACTGCTCTTGATTTAAATGGTGAATACAGATTAGAATATAATAGAATAAAATACGGGTACTTTATTGATCCCACCAAATTGGGAAACGACCCTGTTGCAGCACTACAACTAAACGAATGCCTTGATTTCTTGAAATTGACTGGCATAATTACAGCAACATGTAAGTGCAACAGAGAAGGAAAAAATACACGTAGGAATTTAAAGAAAAAAATGGAAGTTGAGACATTTAAAAGTACATGTGCTCAACGCTGTCCACACACACACACGGACACACACACACACACTGAGCAGCAACAAACAGCGACAACCGACTGTCTTCTTCGTCTGGCCGACCAATTAGCGGGCGAGCCAGCAGCCGCCGTAAGCTCATTCATCAAGTGACTTTACTCAACAATCGGCTTCCACGGCCCCGCCCCACTCACCGAGCTCCTCTCCCTGATGGGAGGAGTTGGCGGGCGCACCGAGAGGGCGGCCCTCACACCCCTCCCCGCCACCCGACGCCCGGCCGTCCTGCTTCTTTCGGGGCGCCGGAGGAAAGTCGCATCGCCCGGGGACGGGGCTCAGCAGGCGGGACCCCGGCGGGGCATCTCGGGCAGCGGCGAAACGCTTCTGTTCACTGCTGGTTTGCGACCACGTCCGGTAATCCCGCGTTAAATCCCGTCTTCAGCGCGCGAGGAGACGTCCCGAGGAAACGGAGGCCCGTGCGGCCGTCCATCGCGTCAACCACCGGGACTGTCTGACTGACTAATTTGCTCTCCTCCACCGGGGCTGGAGCATCGAGCGCCGCAGAACTGCTAAGCTACTTTAGAACTCGGCTGAAGGGGTTTAAGGGTCATGCACAGACAGACACACAAACACGCGCGCACACTCACGCACACACCCCAGACTAATCTTAACAATGGTCGATAATCCCGTTGCATACGATCTGGTGCGTGTCTGTTTGCGCACGTGTGGACTGTTGACAATCACACACACACACACACACACACACACACACACACCAGTAGCGTTGCTTAAAAAATCAATAAAATAAAATAAAAGTGCTTATAAAAAAAAAAGTTGAAATTTCTCATGGGGGGACAAAGCGCAAATAAGTGAAATCAATAATTTTAAAATAGAATGAGATCAATTGAATTGCCCTGATTGATCATTTTCATTAACTCTGTTGTTTCAGGCTCATTTGTAAGCATTATATATAATTATTATTAGAATTTCTTTTTTGCTCCAAATAAGTATTACACCTGCCATGATACAAGAAACAAAAATAAATGCTTCTATTCACACTTTTTTTTTTTTGCGCAAAAAAAGGAAAAGATCCTGATTTGTTTTGAATAAACTGTAAATGTTCCTTTAAATTTTTGTCATGTGACCGACTAAGGGTGACACTTTTTCCGGGTATGAATTTACTAGCTGTTGAACAAATCAGACACACCTTTTAAAGAGCCTCAGTCTGAATAGTCATTCTCGTTGTCATACTAAAGTTTTTCAAAAAACAATCGTCCTTCTAAATATAGTGTAATTTTTGCTGCATGATGAAAGTTTCTTTCCTAATACAAACAACAAAAACTTATTTAAAAATTAATCCACAGGTCAGGTAGGCCAGGAAAGAAAATTTTATGAAAAACAAAAATGATAAAGATTTTTTTTTTTTTTTTTAAAGCCTCTCTTGATAAAATAAATACAAATCCAGACAAACATTTTCTTGCGTTTAGCAAAAAAAAAAAGAAAGAAAACATTCCAACAGGTGGAGAACAGGAGGAGGATTTAAACCAAAGGCCAATTGCCATTATGTAATTAAAGTTCCAGAGGACTTAACCTCCAAAGGCCTCACAGAAAAATGATCTTTATGAGCTTAGTTTGGACAGGTGAGGACAGGAGCTCTGTTTGTGTGTATGGGGATTGCTGCGAGCTAAAAATAGCCGCGTGAGAAAGGTGTGGTGCAGATGAGAGGTGCTGTGCCGCAGCTGCTTCAGCACAAACCAGAGGGGTGACGGTCGGCACTGAGGACAAGGGAGTCTCCTCCTGCCTGGGGTCTCTCGGTTCTGACTCGGGTGCCGACGGGTGAACGCTGATTCGGTTAAGGATGAGCTGCACGTTTCACAGCTTTAATAGCTGGTTTTCTTGATGCGCTGAGACAGCGTGTTAGGCTTCTGGGTAAAAATGCTCATTCAACCACTGGGAAATCAGGGCTGAATTTTAGAATGGAAGTCTTTGTTAATCCCACATGGGAGAAATTAGCAGAATTACAGCAACAACATAGTGGAAAAGAAGGGAAATTATATTAATTAATATGAAAAAAGACAACAACAGAATATAGGTCATGTGATCCAGGGAGGTTCAATAATGACATCAGATCACAAAGCTGATTTGAGGAATTATACATTCATTTATGTACGAGTCAAATCGCGTTTCAACCTTGACATGTTTATTTCACCATGTTTATGAGCCCTGATCAACCGGACTTAGCAGGTCCGGCTTAAGAGCATAAGACAATTTTGACAGGATGTGCTTTTTCAGTTGCAAAGGAGCAGCCAAGGACCGTCAACGAGACAGCGGAAATCCTCTTATGACAGTTGGAAGTCCAATTATTGAGCACCGTGGAGGACAACTTAGCACCTCGGGTTGCAAAGTTTTTTAATTGTTAAAGAATTTTTTTAACGCGGTTTTAGATATGTAAATAATTTGTCTATTTATTTTATTTCCATCGTACTTCTTAATT
Organism: Thamnaconus septentrionalis; assembly: GCA_009823395.1. Classification (NCBI taxonomy): domain Eukaryota; kingdom Metazoa; phylum Chordata; class Actinopteri; order Tetraodontiformes; family Monacanthidae; genus Thamnaconus; species Thamnaconus septentrionalis. The sequence continues at coordinate 1,812,518 of CM020514.1, read as the reverse complement.
CACTCTTTGCACCGCATACGCTGCTTTAATTATGCAAATTTCCCCGGTGTGGGATAAATAAAGGCATTCTTGTTCTTGTTATTATTGTAATGAATCAGTGTATTTACTTTCATACGTACCTCTTTCTGTTGCCTCTCCAGCTCCTTCATGCGGATCTCCCTGGCCTCCGCCCTGGCTGCCCTCTTGGCTGCCAGTCTGGCCTCGGCCTGAGAGACAGATAGAGGAAAAGGGACAGGAAGGACAGAAGAGGAGAGGGGGGACAAGAGAAGTGAGATATTGGGGGCCAACAGAGCAGCGCTAAACTTGTAAAAATAAAGAAGTGAGCGCAGAGTTCACATTCCTGGAGCGAAGCGTTAGAAATTAGGAAGTAAATCAATGATAGATGGACTTGAGCAAAGTGACCCTGAGAGGAACTCATATTAAAATGTCATTCATGACGCCCATTTTCAAACCACTCATCCTGAATCTAGGACACGCGACTTTAGCCCTTTGTTTATATGCTCCTGCAAAAACACCGGCTTCTGGTTTCCTGCTCTGTTGGGACGCCACAGGGTGAGGCGGACATCGACAAGGCATCTCAGAGGCTGGGAGTTGACAACAGGCAACCTTCTGCGAGATCACAAATCTAAGTGTTTAATCACACTGAGCCTGAGCAGCGGCGCAACACAAAGAAATGAAGGAAGGCGAGGTGTAGTTAAGTAATATACATCAACGATATGAGATCAACGAGACTGAGAGGAAAAGGTGTAGACCAACGGTCCCCAACCCATGGCCCGCAGACCTGTACAGATCTGTGGGTCATTTGGTATCGGGCCGCACAGAAAGAATGAATTATTTACTTACATTACTTCAGTTTTATTTATTAGCTGAGTCTGAATGGTAGCTGGCTAGCTAGCAAAATGAGTGAAAACTAAGTTTTTTTGCAAAAGGGAAAAACGCCCAGCGAGGAGACAGAGGTAGAGCCTACGACTTCCAGGAAGAAGAAATCTGCTTTTAATAGACAACACCAAGAGTCGTAGTTAAACTGCAGGTTTTATCTCGACAGGAGATTCCCTCGCACCAAGCCCACTCTGTGCATGTGGCGACCGGTTCTCTCAATGAGGCAACGATGCCTTCAAAACTGCTTCTTCTCCACTTGGAGACCAAACACCTGCATGCAAAAGTCCAGCAGCCTTTGGAGGATTTTGAAATAAAGAAAAAACAAACTACGTCACTCACGTTATGTTGTTGTCACGACGCTAATAAAGTTGAAAACGAGTACACCGTGAATTCACGGTTATTGTCATATTTAAAAAAAAAAAAACAGTTTTCACGCCGGTCCATGAAAATATTGTCTGACATTAAACCGGTCGGTGCCGCCAAAAAAGGGGCCATTGTGAGGGCAACAACTCCCAAAACATTTGAGAGGACTGGGAGGTGAGAGATGATTTCACGCTCTTCACACCGCCGAGGGGATGACAGGCACTGGTCTGTAAACACACGTTAGCGGGTGACCTGTGACCGCTGAGTCAATGTCACAGGGTGTTTGTTTAGTGACAACTCTTAAAACTAGCGATGCACCGATACCGCTTTTTTACAGCGCGAGTAGCGTATGAGTATTTGCATTTCAGTGCTCACTGATACCGATACAGAGTACTTAACAAGGCCATTACACATTATAGGATTACAGTGGTCCCTCACTATAGCGCGGTTCACCTTTCGCAGCCTCTGTGTTTTCGCGCATTTTTTTTTTAAGAGTAATTTTGCATGGTTTTTTTTTTAAAGCCTACAGTATGAACGTGCATTGTGTTCGGCGTCCTGATTGGCTAAAGGACTGTACTTTACTACACCACTGTCAAACAATCTCCTCCGTGCAGTGTCTCCTGTACAGTACAGAATGCGTTCGGCTAGCCAGATTTACACACACGTTCATGTTTGTCCTGGCGCCGCACCGTCGGAGGAACTGCGAAATACGCGCTGGTTACTGGCAATAATTTCTTATGTGTCAAACCTCGTAGATTGATCATTAAAATTAAATTTGTTAAAAATGTTTGGGCTTGAAAACAGGTTTTGATCTTTGGTTACTAATATTGTACTTTTTAAATCGCGAAAGTTTGACCTTTGAGAGTGTTTAAATAAGAGAGAAATGTGAGAAAATGTTAATGCCTGTATGAGAAAAGTGTATAAAAGTGTGTGGCTAGGGGTTTTTACGGCTTAAAACATGTGTAATAATTGTAAAAAATAAAGCTGATTACTTTGCGGATTTCATCTACTAGAACGTATCCCCCGCGATAAACGAGGGACCACTGTACTTTGTTTATTTTAGTTTTCCACAAATGTTCTGTTATTTGAATAACATTCATCAGCATGTTTTTCCAGAACAAATTTCCCTGGAGTACAAGCACTAATTTAACAAAATTGTCATATAAATGCATATAACTGGTATCGATGTTCAGGTATCGGCACATATTTCACAACTACGAGTGGAGTACTCAGCCCCTGGTATCGGTACAGATACCCGACACTGGTATCGGTACTGGTGCAACTCCAGTTAAAACCCAGCCGAGCCCTGGTATCGGTACAGATACCCGATACTGGTATCGGTATTGGTGCAACTCCAGTTGAAACCCAGCCGAGCCCTGGTATCGGTACAGATACCCGACACTGGTATCGGTACTGGTGCAACTCCAGTTGAAACCCAGCCGAGCCCTGGTATCGGTACAGATACCCGATACTGGTATCGGTATTGGTGCAACTCCAGTTGAAACCCAGCCGAGTGTTGAGCCGCAACACTGTGTAAATGCGTTGCATGTATTTCTGCTCTGGTGTTTGCAGGCGCTGCCTCTGCTGCTCCGCTCAGCACTGGGCCACAGCGCCCAGCTGTTTCCTTAAAAGGAGCTCTCACACACAGCGCAGTGTGTGTGTGTGAGTCTGTGTGTGCAAGCATTTCCTTCCTCTGACTCGTCTGTGGCAGGCGACCGTGCGGTTGTCGTGCAGCGTGTTGCGCAGTGTGTTGGCCTCTAGGCGGGGCCGCTGAAACCACTCTCACCCTGGCACTAATGTCTTCTCCCAGAATAAGTCGCAGCGAGCGACTGAGAGACGGGCAAAGACAAAGAGCGAGTCGGCTTTTTAATATTTAAGAGGAGAAAAATCCTCACCGTCTTTAGAACCATGAACAAGTGATTCAAATGAATCATTCTTAATTTCATGACAAAAACCCAGAGTTTGTCTGCGAATGACCACACAGGTTTTACACTGTCGCACTCCAGTTACAACTCATTTTTTTCAACGTTTGTCCGTAAAATTTGTCTTGCGTCCGTCTTCTCTTCCAGCAAAGTTTAAACACCAGGCACCAACTGTTTGCCCGTCTTTCAAACTTCATTTCCAAAGGCTGTTCACACTTGTTGAAGGCATACTCCAACCACAAAGAGAAAACAGCATTCCTGAATACTTCCCTTTTATTTTTTTGGAGAGATAATTACTCCGGAAAACTCTGCAAACCTTGCAGGGAAAACTGCTTATTTTTACAGCTTCCTGCCTCTACGTGGTTGAAAGGGGACAAACACTAGGCGGTCTCCGGGGGCGGAGCCAAGACTTGCTGGGGGTGGTTCCACTAACCGGGGAGCAGTCTCAGCAAGGTGTCTTTTTTTCCTCTGACTCTATAGTCTGGAGTCTGACTGACTCCACTGACTGTATGGTGGCCTAGATCAGCGGTCCCTGGACTGGCACTGGTCAATGAGTCTGAACAATTTTATTTTGAAAAATGACTGGATTCTCTCTGTTACATCCACCTATGGCTCAACTCTCGACGCATGTCAAGGCGCTCGTCTCGGTCACGTGATTCGTTACCACTCGATTAAACCCACGAGCCGGCAAGCTAGCTAGCAACATGACTGAAACAAACGCAACATTTAACAGACAATACCAGGAGTCCTACTACCAATGCGGATTTTATCTAGACACAAAATTCCCGCGCAACAAGCCCACTCTGCTTAACATGCGGCGACCGGCTCTCTAATGAGGCAATGAAGCCTTCAAAACTGCTTTGTCCCTCAGAGACCAAGCACTCTGCACTATAAGACCAGCAGCCTTTGGAGTATCGAGAGAGAAAAAAAGCGTACATTACTCATGTAATGTTGTTGCCATGTTAAGAGGACGCTGCTAAAAAAAAAAAAAATTACAAATGGGTAAAGGTAAAGTGGATTCACATTTATTAATATATTTAGAAAATACCACACTTTTCATACCGGTCCCTGAAAATAAACTTTAAACCAGGCCGTGGTGCAAAAAAAGGTTGGGGGCCACTGACCTAGATCGTCTCTAGAGAACATTGGTAATAAGGTCCATTTGAAAAAAACACGGCAATGTTTTACACCTATTTTACTGGGGTTTTTTTTAAAGAGCGCCTTGCATTGCACAACAAACTGAAAAGTCCTCGACTCCAAATGAATTGTGACCATTGAGGTTTCCGACCTGCCCTCGCTCTGTTACACTTTAACTGGCGTTTTAATGGAGGCGATGCTTTATCTCGGACCTTTTCTTTAGCTTGCGATAGAATTTCAGTGGAGCCTGCAGACAAACTTACATAATGGCCATCTGCCTCGACTCTCTCTCTCTCTCTCTCTCTTCAAAAGAGACTTAGTGGTACAGAAATGATGGAAAAAAGAATATGAGAACTACCGGCTGGTAAAGATGCTTCTTACCCTACGGTGAGGTCTATGTGTGTGTGTGTGTGTGTGTGTGTAGCAGCCACGTCCTTCTGCAGAGGAGACTGCTGGAGTCACTCTTCAATCTCTAATCAAGGTCTGTGGCGAGAGGAGGGCTGATGAGGGCCGAAGAGGGCGAGATGTTCCAGGAACAGTCTGGATTGATTGCTGCTCTCCTTGTGACCCACTCACAGACTGAATGCCTGAATGCATTTCCTCTCCCTGTTGTCCTTGAGTGTTTCCTGGGCAATGGGACCAAAAACACGTGCTAGCTGTCCTTCAATTAAACATATTTGTTTGAACTTTTTTGGAGATATGCAAGGAGGACCAGAAACTGAAAGCAGCACCTCATTTCTTCAATTTTGTGGACTGGATTTCTTATTGTTTGGACTCGTTGACTTGTTGGCACACTATGATCATGTTTGTATGACACATGATGGATGCACACACAAAACAGAACAACTCATGTATTATGAACCTGCACTTTTTTTATATGCTCCTTCAAAAAAAATCAATAAAAAATTAAACAATAAGGTAAACATAATTGTTCTTTCATCAATCATGAGGTGACCAAGTCAAGTCAAGTCTTATGAAGTCATAGGCTGTGTCTCAATTCAGGGTCTGCATCCTTCGAAGGAAGCGTCCTCCGTCTGAAGGAAGCGTCCTCCCAAGGACCCGGCCGAGAAGGACGAACCCAAACCCGCCTCCCCGATAACCACAGGGGACGGTCCAGCCTTCGGTGTATTTCCTGGTTGCGTCACCGCCGTTCCCTCCTGCTGGCCAACCCCGGAAGTGACGTTTTCATAGCATCAAGCTAACCATTGGTCCGCCATCTGACGATGCCGTTGGATGTTCAAATAAGTAAAAACCCTACGTTAAAATCTGAATATTTTATGTGAAATTTCAATACTTAAATTTATACGTTGTGTCTTTGCCAGTAGATGGCGCTAATTTCAGCTGACTTCCCAGGATCCCACAATGCTTTGCAGCAGCGCAAAGCATCCTGGGATACAGAAGGACGCGAAGGATAGTAGCGGTGTAGCCTTGGAATCGGCTAAAAGTAGGGCGCTTTTTCAAGGGTACATTTGGAGCGTCCTTCAGACTTTTGGGAATTGGGACAAGCCTTCGCGCAGTGCTATGACGCAACTTCCTTTCAAATGCAGGCTTCGAAGGATGCAGACCCTGAATTGAGACACAGCCATAGTGGAACATGACATGCCTCTGGTACCGGGAGGGTTCCAACGTTTCATTTTTTGCCATTGTGTTTGCTCCTAAAAAAAAGTCTTCAATCAAATTTAGCTTTAGTGTTTCAAATTGCGGGAAGTTACCACAGTGTGAGAGCACAAAGCCAACCACACAACCGAATTCAATGAGTGCCAAGAAATGCAGACAATCATATCGTATTGAAGTAGACTTTCCGGTGAGTAGCATGTTGTGCAACACCCTTTCAAATACCAGGAAGTAGCAAAACTCAGCCAAAAAACAGCTGGTGGACTGAAACCAAAAAACCAGGCCATATACTGACTTGCACAATAGGTACCAAAACCTGCATCCGTTAAAAAAAAAGCAACAAAGACAGATTTGAAATTATTCCAATTAATTTTACACAATGTGGAACATTAACTAGCAGCAACAGCATAATTTATAACTTTGAAACTGAAGAAAAAATATTCCATATTCCAGGAAATTGCCAAGCTACAACAGCGCTTCTAAACTTGTGGGTCTAGAATAACTTTTTTTTTGGTTGCAATTTACAGGCACTGTAGTGAAAACATGCATTACAGACGCTCCTATTGTGAGAAATGGACTTTCTCAGCTCTTGAACGTGTCTTTTTGCATCACTGGCAAGCCAACGAACACACACTGTACAAAAGAAGTCAACTTGCGCATTTGGAGACTGGCTGGCCTCTCCGATTCACTGAGACATTCTTTACCTTCCATGTCACAAGGTGAGCTGAGTTTAATAGCAACGCCTCTGCAGACTTTCCTTTCAAATGTTGGTGACAAGAGCTGGTAGCCATTTTCTTCGCTAGCTAGTGCTAGCATTGAGCGGCTAGCCATCGCGAGGGAGTGAGCTGTTCCACAAAAATCTTCTAATATCCACAGCAATGTAAAAATTCACACAAGATATATTTTGTTCGATAGATGCCTGTATCTAAATAGGCCAAAGGACAGGAGCACACATTTGCCCCCTTGCAACATCTATTTATAACGACCTACATGCTTTCAAGTTCTATCAAAACTGTTCTAATTCAGTTCTCTTCTAAAAGAGTGCCTGTTCTCCAGAGAGCCAAGGAGCTGGGTCAATTGTTAAATTGTCAAATTGGGTACTGAGGAGCTTCAACGGCGTACATGAAGGTAGGTGTGTGTCATTTCCTGTATAATCCCTTTATTCATTAGACAAGCAAATGTGCGTTCACACCAGGCCGTTTCAATCAGATTCTAGTTTTCTTGGAACGTCCTCAAAACCTGCTACCCATTCCAACTCTGATGAGGGTCAAAGAGGTGAACTCTGGTCCACCTATAAAAGTAGGCCTGGAGCGGCTCAGAGTGAACCAAAGGCAGGAATTGGACGACTACAATGGTTCTCAACTGGTGGAGTCTCAGAAGCCACATTTGTTTTCCTTTTCATGAAATCGCGACACAAATTTATTCCACAAAAATAAAAACGCTATCCCACTTTCTATCATGTCTAGTCAATAAATTATCAAAATTATTATTGAATTGAATGGTGCGTCCTGCAAAATAAATGCTCAACATTTTATCTATAAATATATATATTCTAAAATGCCTTTTTAAAAATGGTGGGCGAAAAAATGGGCATCATGGATTCAGAAAATTTACACAAACACGTCACATGTTAGCCTTCAGTAACCAATTGATGTGCAAAGCTTTATTGTTCACTGAGGGTGAACAATGATTCTTCACTCAGTGCGACACTGAGAGGAGAGACCACCAGGCTGTTGGGATTTTACATCCTTTTTTTTTCCTCCTACATTCCCAACGGGAAAATCAACACAATGAGGTGACTACAGATGCTGCACCTGGCTCCTGTCTGGTCATCGCTTCAGATTGCTGACTAGCTAGCAGAGGCAGGCATGGGCAAACTACGGCCTGTTAAGCTTTTTAATCCGGCCTGCCAAACTTGAAAAATTATATTAATAGTCAGTAAGTCATGAAGTGCCTGTTTTTCATCAATTTTTTCAGTGTTTAGAGTAATTTCATTAAAGAGCTAAACACCGTTGGGCTTCAAAGACACAGATTTTGTTGTAACTTTGCTTTGATGCCCACTAGTCAAACAGTTTGCTCACCCCCGGCGTAGCACTTAAAAAAAAAAAATTATTGTGAACAATCAGCCAGTCACAGGTTCTATGTGGTTCTAGGGCAAAGGTGGGCAAACTACAGCCCGCGGGCCACAGTCGGCCCGCCGGTCTGTTTAATCAAGCCCGCCAAATATTGACAGAATTGCCCAAATCATATCATGATTATGACCGCATTCATTTGAACTTGTCCTGTAATGCCTGGCATCCCACTAGGTGGCTCATTTGCCTTATTTCCAAGCACCACGGTCACCGGAGCTGATCGCTGCCACTCTAATGTCACGTCTCAGCCGCGTGGAAACCGCTCCGTGACCTCTCACACCAGACGAGCTTCCGAGCAGTGGCGTCTCGCGTGGCTGCTCGATGGGTTCGCATGAGGATTGCAATATCGCGCGACAACCCAGGAAGTTCTGCGTGTATTCAAATAAAACACCAGCGAAACAAAACTCTTTTGTCCGTCCCAACTGTGTCTCGAAGTATCGCTGCGTGTAAAAAAGAAAAATAATAATAAACCAAACTGCTGGTATCATACAAAATGCAGGTATTTAAAGGATACCTGCATTTTGTTCATCGTACTTTCAGATTTAAAGTGAAATCTGCTTTATTATTTGACAGCTGAACTGAACAGTGTTGAAGCTGATAGGTCACGTTGAAGTTTCACAGTAATACACAGCACACAGAAAAGCACGGTGATGCTGGATTTTGTTTTCTATGTGCTGGATTTTACTGTGAAATGTCAACGTGACACGTCGGCTTCAACGCTGGCTGTGACTGTTCGGCTGTCAAACAATAAAGGAGATTTCACTCTAAAATCTGAAACTATGATGAACAAAATGCATGTATACATTAAATACCTGTATGATACCAGCAGTTCGGATCATTATTATTATTATTTTTCTTCTTTACACAGAGCGATTTTTAATATGTTGGAAAATTTTGACAGAAACAATGCCTGAGCTATAATAAGACGGTAGATGCGTGTTTGCAGAAATAAACACAAGCATAAGAGCCGACGAATCAGCTGGTAGCAGCGAGACGTGCTCGAATGTCATAATTGAGCAGTCGTTTACGATAAACGCTGCGATGCTTTTTTCGTTTATGTTCGATATGTATGCATCGGGTGCTGGCCCGGCCCTACTGTCAATTGTTAAAAGTCAATGTGACCCCTTAACCAAAACTTTTGCCCACCCCTGTTCTAGGGTGATTCTGGGGGTGACTGGGGGTGGTTCTGGGGTGGTTCTAGATGGCTCTGAGTGGTTTTGGGGGTAGTTCTAAGTGATTTTGGGTGGTTCTGGGTCAGGAGCGGCCAAACCTTTTGACTGGTGGGCCACAGGGGTTCTCAGATTTGATGAAGGGGCCGGAGAAGCAGCAGATGGATGGAGTGTTTTGGTGACCCACCTCATTGGATGGGATATGTACAAAACGTGCTTTAATGTCAATTGAAAATGAACAAAGGTGGTTCCGGTGGTGGTTCTCAGCCAGGTATGGGCAAACTACGAAACTGCAAATCATATTGTTTTCTCCTGTGAGGTGGGTCACCAAAACACTCCATCCATCTGCTCCAGCTCCAGCTCCTCTGCCAAATGTCAGAACCCATTGTGGCCGCACCATTCACACAGGTTGCCCAGCCCTGGTCTAGGTGGTCCAGGAGTGGTTCTAGTTGTTTGCTGAGCCCTGGTCTGATGGTACAGAGCCTTTGGAACTCAGCTCCACTCAATGCCAGCCTGGTCTCCCCAGAGCTACATTCCCACGCCCTCAATGCCAGTCGTCAGTGACCAAAACGGACGCTATTTTAATGACCACCGAGTGCTGACGGGCGGGACAAAGAGATCGTACATAAATAACCCAGCGTAAGGTTGGATTGTATGATGCAGAAACTGGATCATTAACTCACAGTTTCCACATTATTCAGTTGAGGATTATGAGCCGTTGCAGGAAAATGTCTAGCTTCCCCTTTTTTTTTTGCAAAAAGTCACAAGAGCCGGCTGGTAAGGGAGTGGCTGTGAAAAGCTAAAAGCGTTAGCCGTACTGCCGCGAGCCAACACACTCACACATCTTTGCATCTTCAGAAGCAAAAAATGGACACATCAAGTCTTCATTTTCCAGGACAATTACAAGCTTTCGGGGGAAAAAAAAAAGTAATTCAACAAGCTGCCTACAGAGGAAGTGACAAAGCGGACAAAAAAAAAACCCAAACCTGTTTATGATTCAACAGACAAACACAAAAGTCAACCGTCTGTCTTCCAAGAGTGTGACAAGGCGGTTTATGGGTGTCTCCCCTCTCTCCTCTCCTCTCAGTCCCGCCATGTTGCAATTCTCACTAACTGCTAACGTGAGATGGCAAGAAGCGATTCTTCACGGCGAGTTTCACAATGAGTCTCCAGGAAGACTGTGAATAAATGACAAGACAGCAATGGCAAGAGGCTTTTCTGCAAAGTGTTTATTCCTAAAGGAGGATGAATTTCCATCATACTCGGCTCCAGTGAACACTGTTTATGCCTTGCTTCCAGGAAGTGACATCCAAGCGTGTGTGTGTGTGTGTGTGTGTGTGTGGTGGGGGGTTGGGGGATGCCTGGGGGGATATTTTACTATTTGACTTGTCACTGGGAGCACTCAGTGATAATAAATCTTCACAAAGACGGGGTCATTTTTCTCAACACCCTCTTTGTATTCACAGCTCCGTTGGGCCTTTGAAATCAGAACTTGTCATCTTTTGGCACTATCGCCACCCCCCCAAATTCTGTATTTTTTCAAACATTTTCTGGGGGGGAATTCAGTTATTCCACTCTGTAGTCAACTACGCAATTAGACAGTACGTGCGCGCATTGTGTTTGCCTTGTTTTTAACACACATCTGCAGAATTTCCAGAAAATTCCAGAAAGAAAAATACACGGCAGTTATTCTGGACCTTTTTTTTTCTCTATATTTGGAGATCAAAAAAATCCAATGGGCCTTACTGACAGGCACCGAACAATTCAGAATTGTTACATGAAGGGGTCACACTGCAGGCTGAGAGAGGCCAGTGTTCTTCAGTTCAGAAGAAGCAGCAAACAAACTATTGTGCAAAACAAAAGGCAGCAATATCGTGAGGGCAGGCACACTGAAGCATCATCACTGCTCAGTCTGCACAGCCATTTCCTTTCAGAAGTGTATCCTCCACCCACTGGCTCCAATGAACAACAACAACCTGCACTTCCAACTCCTTCCTGAGGCCTGGCAGAACTGCAGCGGTGGGCGAACAAACAGGAAGGAATTTGTGATAACAATCTGCAGGGGATGTGCATGCGATGATGTCACCAAGGGGAAACCAACACACACACGTACACACGCACACACACGTACGGCCACTTCCTTTTAAGGAGACAGGAGCTGGGTGAGCAGAGTCGACGTGAAGCCAGTCACATTCTGTAGGTTTAGGGATCAGGATGTGACCGGCTGATTGTTCACAGTTGAATTTTTTTTTTTTTTGTTCAGTGGAAGTCCAGGGTTGGGCAAACTCTTTGACTGGTGGGCCGAAATATGTAAAAAAACAAAAAAAAAAAAAAAAAAAAAACAACCACATGCTTTAATGCTAATTGAAAATGAACAAATTTATCTCTTTATTGAAATGACTCTTAAAACACTGAAAAATGGATGAAATTCGGCTATTTTATGACTCACTTGCTGTTAATATCATTTCTTCAAGTTCGGTGGGCCAGATTAAAAAGCTTTAATGGGCCGCATATGGCCCCCAGGCCGTAGTTTGCCCACAACTGGGCTATACAATTTTTATGGGTGTGCGGTGGAAAATGTCACCAAGGGCTGCAAACATTCTGGGTTTAATCCACCTGACGCGACTGTTGAAGAAGTGAAGCGCATTTAAAAGCTGACGGAAAAGCAGAGATTCCGTCGGCTCTCCTGCCACTGTGTGAACACGTGCAACCTTCTCCGGATCGCTAATGACGAAGTGGACGTGCCAAAACTGTAGCATGGATGGAGGCTGGCTCCCTTTGCGACTTTCGGGTATTAAAAGGGGGTTTGGCCTGGTGGGCTTCCACTTCCCTGCCTTCGAGCGTCAGACTAATCCACTTTAAGGACTTGATTATTTTCAATGCTCTACTGAGCTTCAGACAGCCACAAGCGGCAGAAGAAAAAAAAACCTTGTGGTCTAATCCACTGGTTGTCAACTAGTGGAGTCTCAGGGCCGCCATCATTTTGTTTCCTCATCATGAAGTCGCGGCCCAAATTTCCACAAAAATTAAAATGCTAACATACTTTCTAACATGTCTAATAAATAAATTATTGATTTTGTTTTAAATTGAATTGTGTGTCCTGCAAAATAAATGTTTTATAAAGAAAAACATTTTCTTTATATTTTAAAATCCTGATATTATCCTATATCATTTTAATATCCCTATATATAAAGGCGCAACCCTATCATGACAGCTCTGACCGACCAGTTGAGACGCTGGTGTAACCGCAGTTGATAACGCCTCTTGCAACCTGTCAGAAGACGACAGGTTATCATCAGGAATGCTTTTCATCTGCCTGACAAAAAGTCCATCCATCACTTTTCTATGACCACTGGTTCCGGACTCCGGAGGATTATGGGTCTGGAGCCCATCCCAGCCCTCTTGGGGCCAAGGCGAGGCTACATTCTGGGTGACAGGAAGACTGAAAGACAACCGTAGTACCCAATCTGCCAACACATACATGTTTTCCTGCAACCTTGTGGCTATGAGGCCACAGTACCAACTACCACTGCATCACCACGTTGATCAAAACACAACAGTCAAGTGGGTTTCAGTTCTTACTGTCACAGAAAAACTATTAACTAAAGTTTCCCTTAAATTTCAAAACAAATTGCTGTGGTTCCAACAGTCGGGATGTAAACATGGGAAAAACCCGTGAGGCGATGCTGTCTCAAATCGCTTCAACCTCAAACAAATGAAGAAAAGCTGACTTTGTTTTGTTCTTTTGTTTGAAGCACAGACTGAACTTCAACTGAAACTCCTGCCCTTGGAACATTCACTGATTATGAGGGCAATGCCAAGTTAAATTTTAACAGCATTTGCCAAGTATGTGCCCATGAACAAACCCAGCGATGCCATGACAACACAGGGGGGTTGTGATTCAGACTGGGACTCCGGCTTTACCAAAAATTATTAACAAAAGAAAAAAAAAAGAAGAAGAAGCGAATAAAGGCGACGACTCACTCAGGCAAAATCATTTCAGTCTCTGAGGCAACACTGGCCGTGTCGGCTGCATCAGTCATTTTAACTGATGTCGCAGACTTCTATGAACCTTCCACATAATGAAAAAGGAAAAGAAAACATTTGAATTCATCTGAGAAACTGGATAAGGTACAACTATCACTGGGCTCGGCTCTTTTGGATGTCCAAATAGAGAATAAACAACTTGAGTTAAAACAAGGGTTTTGTTCTCTTGGATACAGTATGAATGAATGAATGAATGAATGAATGAATGAATGAATGAGATCTGTTGTCTATTGACATTTCTTCACTCTCATTACCTTTTGCTGTACAATTCAACACAGCTGTGGTTTATGAGGGATCTCGCACCTAAACAGGGCAGAATGGGATTCAATGGGCAGATTACACGTTGTAGCAGCAACATGTGGCAGCCACAGACATGCAAGCCGTCATATATGCGGACTGACATACACCCAAAATGACGCGACCGGAATGAGAAATGATCTCATTATGTTCTCATGTTGTTTTAAATATATGAACAGCAATGGTCTGTTTAAAAAAAGAGCACCGGGGTAATAACACACTGTAGCTTCAACAGAAAACAGCAAGGTACAAAAGAGGCCGACACAGTGAATAAATCCCCGCGTGGGGATTAATCCATGATTAATCCTTGATTAATCTTTTTTTGCTCCTCTTCCTCAGTGTTTTCTCATAAACACGGATGACAAATGACTAATAAATACCAAGCAGCAACGTCAATTTTCCTGCTGCTCTGAGTTAATGCACGTACCGCCATGTTCAACAAACAAAGATTTATTTTTTTTTCCCCTCGGACCAACGGCAACCAAAACAGGATGCATACTGAGGAACGCTCCTCTTGATTTGAGTTGTTGAGAAGTACTTGGCCTTCGCAGGACTCTCGGCTTCCACGGAGCTCTCCCTAAAATCTGGGACAGTTCGGCTGTTTGTGGAGGCTTTACTGCTCTTACTTGAGGTATTGGCCTGGTCTGAAACTTCCAATCTGCCCTCTTGGATGTGCTTCCTCCATATAATCACACAAAAGACGAACATCAAAAACCCTACTACAACGATGACAGGACCCTCTCAAAGAAAACGCTCAATATAATCAGCGGTGAAGGTAAGAAATGTTAAAGTGTCTCGAGTAACGAAATTCCTCGAGGCAAATGTTCTGCCTCCACCGCTTGCTTATTTGGTTTTAAACTCACATTATGGTCTTTCACCCAGGTTATTTTTAGCATCGCACAACATGTTTGCGTCAGCCACAAAGCGGGTCAAAGAGGGAGCGGATGTGTTCTGTTAAGACGACCCAGGCCAAGTAATGTCACGTGCAAAAAGACTACTTGGCTGTTTATTATAAAGTGGTTGTTTTACATTTACATTTATATCTGCTGGTTAAAAAGGAAAAATGTGTTATCTGATCATCACATTCACCGAAATTCATAAGAGAATACTTACTGGCTAAATGAAAAAACACAGGATTTTTCAATGATGGCAAGATCGAATAAAACTGAGATGATTTTTTTTTTAAACGGTGTTTTACTACACAGCTACACTATGTCAGTCACATGCTACAAGTTAGTGTTTACAGCCAGTCTCAGTGGTTTGACATGGACTTCAAAGCAACTCTCTTTCTATTCATTTACACCGTGGCACTTTGTGATTGACAATTCCTTCCCTGTCTTTATTTGAATCCTATTTTGTCCAAACTCTGAAGACAGCACTACTAGCTTTGGAAATATTTCAAGGAAAAAAAAAAGCAAAGATGACCGTGTGAGCAACACTGCCGGACCCCATCTGTGAGCGAAAAACGTCACTCAGCAACTTTTTGCAACCTCCAGACTAAGACTATGCCATTGGCTTCCAACAATTCCGCGCCAGTCGACGTTCCACACCCTCTGACCCACTCCTCTTCCAGCTCCCTGTAGGCCACCATCCCCCAGTCCACAGAGCCAGTCTAAAACTGGGCTGGAGCAACAGCTGATCCTCCAGGAGGGTCTATTTTTAAAACTTTTTGCAGAATGGGCCGACTCATCGGTGGCCGACATACCATCCTGTCAGGGGACGGCCAGTACAGTACGTGACCCTCCTGCAACTTAAAGGCACAGACGTTGCCTTGCTACAAAGATGTGACCAAAAGAAAAAAAGAAAGAAAGAAAACAGGGTGGAAATATTAAATTATATAAATCATCGTTAGTGGTTGAGACGGATTATAATTATCAGATTAAAAGTTTGGATGTATTTGCCAAGTGTGTGCTGGGCTAACTCCAACCCCCTTTACCCTCCCCAACCCGAACTTCACCTGAAACCTCTAGAAGGTAACATCATGTCTTGCAACAGAACACATGGTGTTTCAGGACTGTCGCAAACCTCAGATACACGACTGGAGAGCAAACTGTCGAGCCAAGCGACGGAGGAGGAACGTGTGAGCAAACAGCAGCAGCTACTGCAAAACTTCTGCATTTGTAACCGAGGCTCACTCACGTAATACAAAGTCATGACCTTACAGTGCATTTTTTTTTTTTTTTGGCAGTTAGGAGTGACATGCAAAACTTGTGAAACATCCGGGTCTGGTCTGGTCTGTAACACACCCAACTTCCCCAAAAGCGAATTAGGTGTTTTGAAGCCGCCATAATTCAGTCAGTGACAATGATACCAGCAGCAGCAGCTTTCATTTTGGTCGACTGAGGGCAATTGGATGTACACAAATTAAACCAGGACATGTATTTCATCAAATTTCCAACTGACGCAAACACGCTTTTGACCTCCCTTTGGAGACCAATGGCACGTAATGCGGCAATAAATGCAAACACTCATTTTATCAGTCGCACAGGCATGCACTTCAAACGCTGTGACTCAGGTGCAGCAGAAACACCAGCCGTTGTAGGTTACTAGTCATTACTAGATCGGAGACGTGTCACAACATGACCTCAGCAGCTGCAAGTCAGTCGTGCACATCCTGCCAAGTACACTTTTGGATTATTTAGTGAGGAGGGAGTGACAGTTGGACTAACAATTCATCAGAGACTGACTTTTTATTGACCTTTTTACTTCAGGCTTCTAAACCAGACGGTGAAGCACTGACATACAGGTACAAATGTTATACTTTGTGGATGTGTAACTACGACATAACTTCGAATCACGGATTACTGATGGACTGCTGAGTCAGTTTATCACTTTTCATGTATCAGTCCTTAGCAGCTTTTTATTAAAAATAATCAAGTTACAAGTGGAGAACTCAGACACTTTGTTCTTGAGTTTTAACCACGTCACAATCCAATCCAATATATTTAACGGATCTAATTTATGACAAGTAATATGAAGATATTATGAGTAGGCAGAAACCCTGAGTAGATCCAGGCAGAGATCCATCTCAAAGGAGTCCCCAACTGCCACTGTGTTTTTGAGGCCATAATAAAAACCGACCTGTTGCGTCATTCTTGAGGGACCTGCGTCATGTTTATCTCCATTACTACAGAGTGACGAATACAACTAACTGGACTGTAGCCTCACAGCAAGGAGGTTGTGGGTTCGATCATCACCCAGCTTAGGACCTTTTCTACGTGGTGTTTGGTTAAGTCACAAATACAGTTTGAAGACACGCTCACGAGGTGGACTAGCAACTCTGAATTGTAACTTGTTTCCTGTTGTAAATTGTCGGTGTCAGTGCGGAAGGTTTTTGGTCTTTCTATGTAGCCCCAAAATAAACTAATAAAAAAGCACTGAGTGATCCATTGACCTTAACCAGACAGGAAAATCATATCTAGCCAAATGCTACAGATATAAATGTTATAACTATGACAAGAATATTTGGAGAATATAGTGAACTAGCAGGCCAGGCTTATATCACTAAACTGAGGAGGATGTGTACATGCGTACAAGAACAAATCTATTCAGAGAATACGTTGAAATGATGGGTAAATAATTTGTTAAATGCAAAAACTACCAAAAAAAAAAAAAAAAAAAAAAAAACTTCAGATATTTTGGTAGTATGACAAGAGGATTTAATTTGAGTACCACTGCGGTTGGGACGTTTTTAAAGGGACACTGCTTTACAAACCCTTTTCAGAGTTAGGTCAGAACATTGCACACGGGTCACGAACATCCAAATTTGGGGGTCAATCTGCCGATGGTGCGAGTAGTGGACGTAGGATTTGTCGTCATTGGTGGCGAGGCGGAGGAAAAGGAAGACTCGAATGTCCAGTTCACTCAAAAGCGGAAAAATTCGTCTTCCGACTCCAACGTGTTCTCCACTCACCTCTCTGGCGATGAGGTTCAGGGCATCGTCCTCGGCAGTCGACCTCTCTTTCTTAGTGGACCTTCTCCGCCCGGTGCCCCCCTGCGTCCCCATGGTTCCTCAAAGATCCTCTGTTTAAAAACAAAACCAAAAAAACAAGGTTCCGAACAATCCGAATCTTGCGGGTGGGGGAGCTAGCTGCTACTAGCTGCCTTTCATACGTGGCTCGAAGGTTAAACTAGCTAATAAAGAAAGTTCATTATCTCCTGGCGACTCGAGTTTCCACTTCTTCCTCCCTCCGTATTTCTCCTTCTTCCTGTGTTTCTTTGAGACTGTCTCGCGCTCACTTGCCCACGTGCGCTCCTGCTGCGTTCACGAGCCGATTCGATGGAGGGGGAAAAAAGCGAGGCGAGCGGTCTTCGCATCAACATATTGAAACGCCGCACGTTTAGCTGGGGTGTTGGACGTTTTCCATGTATACAGTCTGGGGTCTTTTCCCCTCTACTCACTTCACACATACTACATACATACAACACACTCCTCGGCTTCGAGGGGACGGTTCGAGCTGTCACTCACAACAGGCACAGCACAACTTCAAAGGGCAGCACTCCGTCGTGCTGCGTTTACGTGCCGTCCGCGAGCTAGCGAAATGTCACTAAAAATAACAAAAAACAAAACAGGCGGGCAATTCAGGGGAAACGCATTGATTGACTAAGTAGACTTGGACTACTTGGAGCGAAACTGAATTTAAAAAACATTAAAGGTTGAAAATGCAAACGGCAGGCTACAGTAAAAGTACTATAATGCTAATAAAGCAACACAAGTAATACAATAATGCTATGGATTGAAGATGTTTAAATTTTAAGACTTGTATAAAAATTAATTTGTCTATGTGATTCCCGTAAACATAAATGGCTAAAAATCAAACTGTATCCTGAAAGCACTTTTTTTTATTTACCCAAATGAAAATGAATGAATGAATGAGATCATATCATTTTAAATAATATGACATCCTAAAGCAAAAGTTGATTTTACTAGGTGTTTCAAGTAAGTGTTGGACAACATGAAACAATTTACGTTTAGCATTGAGTATAACTAATATTTATTTAATAACAGCTGACAATAAAAATTGTCAGTTGATTGTGTTGGTTACACTTGTGTCTTCTTGTTTGGCTGACTCTATTAACTTCTTTTTGGGTCCCAATAAAAGCATGTTGACTCTTAGTCAACTGAAGTGAAGCAACCAGTAATGTGTGACTGGATTTACGCAGAGCACTTGAATATAGCAACAATCTCAAGTCCTCCAAGAGATGTTTAGGAGTTCAGCCGGGACCACAGGCCGCACTTTCTCACGGGAAGCTGGTAAGGAAAACATTCTGTGGCGATATATCCCATAATGTTACTGTACATTTTTAAGCAATATATGTAGCATTCTGTTTCCAGGATCAGAAGTTTTATATGATTATGCTTAAGCACGACTGAGATACAGCTTTGTTACAATGTTGCAGTTTTGCGCATTATCTGGGTCATCATCCTTTTTATTTATCAACTATTTCACCAAAAGATAATAAAAGGGTTAGAGTTAGGTGTAAGTTAGATATATGTTATGTTATGTTATTATATAAATTAGATAAACATTTCAAATTATGATTGAACTGTGTTTGTAATGCATTATAAGTTAATGTCGGGTTGTTGTTGTTTTTTAACCTTGTGTATTTCAGTGACTGTCATTAAGGATATTACTCAGAAAATCCTCATCAACTATACAGTTATACACCACTTTTTGTTCATGAAAATTTAGAACAAAAATTTGATTTGAGGGGTAAAAAACCAACAAACAAAAAATAAATGCAACTAATTGCCATCTCACCCTTGTTAACAACATGCTGCCCCCGTGTGGCGTTACGCTGACTTTACCAAAACAAAACAAAACAAAAAAAACAATGCAGAAACTCAGTGGGTACTGTCATATCCATAGACAACCACTACATTCATCATGTATGATACGTGTGTGTGTGTGTGTGTGTGTGTGTGTGTGTGTGTGTGTGTGTGTGTGTGTATTTATATTGGTGGTATGTGTGTTGTTTGTTCACAACTGGCTGCTTGACACGACAACTGTGTGCACCAGGAAGTGGGGCAGAATACGTCGGCCCTTCACAAGCCCAGGCTGGACTTTGGTTTTACTTTTATTTTCTGATAAAATGAGGTGACTCCAGCATATCCGCGCTGTCCTACCGAAGCAGAAAAATAGGTCAAGCTGTCACAACTGGATCGGTTTTTGTTTTTCGTTTTATTACCTGTTTCTCCTCAATCATTATTTTTTTTATTATTTTTTTTTTTTGCTAAAGTGGAATTTTGATGGAGAACAATCAGCCTGGAGTGTCAAACGGAGCTCAGCTTCAAAGCCCAATACGGACCCTGAGAGTGAAGCTGGTGCTGCTGGGAAGCTCTGGTGTTGGAAAGTCCAGTCTGGCGCTGCGCTTCAGCAACAATGACTTCAGGGAATCAGCGACACCAACCGTGGGCTGTGAGTTTGATGTCTGTTCATGTCTGTGTATGTGTCTGTAATGTTTCAAGTGTTTGGAACTCATAGTGACTATTTAAAGAATCTTACAAGAGAACCTGTACGCTGTTAACATATTATAATAGTTTAGCATTCCTTCTCAAAGTATTTGTTTCAAAATTAATTCTAGATTTCTACACATTATTTAAGCAAAGCCGAATAAAAACAAACATTGCATATATATTGTGTATTTAAGTCTCTCTACATTTGAAGTCAAAACAAAAACAGGATACAATACAATGAATGCTTGTCCAAAACCTGGAGGCATTGTGTGTTTGTTTTGTTGTTGTTGTTTTTCCAATTTGGGAAAGGTCAGATTGCTGCTGCACCTGTGGATTTTGTGAAAGCCTTTGTTTGTTTGTTTTCCGTAGAGTTTCAGTGCTTGCTACACAATACACTGCTGAAGATTCGATGCAAAGTATTACATTCAGTGGTAAAATACTAATATAGTAAAGAGTACAGAAAATGATCACTAAAAAGAATGTGAATTTGAAAGGGAAGTGAAGTGATAGACCAGCAAATATCTTTGTGTTGGAGTTTGGCAATATTGATAGATGAGCATCATTTCAGAAAGAGTTTGATTGAAGCGGGAAAGTTATCTAATGTTGGTCAACATGACCTTTGCATGCATCGTCTTGATTTGCTTAATCTCATACCCGCCCAGACTAAACGAATGTATGCTTCTCTCCTACTCCATGCCTAGGAACCTAGGTGTCAAACTCTAGCCCATGTTGTCACTGTATTAGCCTTCAAAATCACAACTCGAGCTGACCCTTCAGTATTACACAGCACATATACCGCTAATACTACAAATCATACAATGCTCTGCTGGTATTTTGGTGCGTCACAGGACATTTATTAAAGGATATTATTATGATTTCATTGGTTTATTGTTGCTATTTTATTTTTTAATTTATTATTAGCCCCTGGAAAAGGGTTACTGTTGTACATTTTATTTATTTTGATCAAGTTTTTTTTTTTTTTTTTTTTGTTGTATAGTACTAAGCTTTGCTCCCTGCGATAAACCCTCCTCTTCTTTGGTGTCATTGCGCCCCCTACAGGTGCCTACCTGACCCAGACGGTGCATCTCAGCCAAGTCTCCATTCGCTTTGAGATATGGGACACTGCAGGGCAGGAGAAGTACCACAGCGTCACCCCGCTCTACTACAGGGGGGCCCACGCTGCCCTCATAGTCTACGATATCAGCAACCGGGTAGAGTAACGACCGGCGTCACAATTTATTGACAATGTAGCTCAATGTCATGGCTGCTTTTTTCTTTTTTTTTTCTTTTTTTTTTAAAGTTGTGACTCACCTGTTTCCAACACAGCAAACATTTGCCAGAGCTCAGCTTTGGCTCAAAGAGTTGGAAAAGCAGTACGTCCCCGGCTCCACCGTCATATGGTTAGTGGGCAACAAGGGAGACCTTGGGAACGAGAGACATGTGTCAGTGAAGGTATGAACGTGGTTTTACGAATGTTTCCTGTCGAAGAATAACAAAAAGGATGCCTTTATTTATCCCAAATCATCCTTTCTAATATTCAAAATTTTCTAAATATGCATGTTGCATGTTAAGGGAATTTAGATTGATATGGAGAAACAACCAGAAGGATTGGGACGCCCCGACTATTGATGGGTATTTTGCACAGTGATTGCATGGGTGCGTTCGTTTTGGATAAAAATCCGCAAAGTACTCAATTGCTTCCTTTTACAAATTAACATGGGGCAAACTGGCACACTTGCATGAAGTAGTTTTCCCTCCGTCGCCTCCAGCTTTCGAAAACCTCTTCGACCCACCAACCCTCTACAGGTGTTGGCCCGTATGAGACCAACTCCTGTCTTTCAAACATGCGGAAGCTCCAACACAGCATTGTTTTTGCCAGGCAGTGGGGGGTGCAAGCAAGGGGGGCTCGACATACTTTTTGTTTGGAGATCTAAAGTAGCGCTTGGGATATGTAGTGGGAGGTGGCACATTCGTGTACTTGTTATCATTCAATTTCCCCTTTCCATGGTTTTTCACCATCCCACAGGAAGGTCAGACTCTGGCCGACCACAGAGGGCTGTTTTTCTGTGAAACATCAGCACTGTCAGGACATCATGTAAGTGAGCTGCTCCATGATGTGGGTAAGTAATAATAATAATAATAATAATAATAATAATAATAATAATAATAATAATAATAGATTTTATTTGTTAGGGTGCAAATAAATTACAAAATAACAGAGATGAAATACAAAAGAAAGCATACAACAAATCACACAGCCTTTAATGCAATTTAGCAGAGTTAAGGTTCAGAACCAATCAGTTTGTATCTAAACAGTCGTGCTTTTCAAATCACTTTAGTTGTGGTGTTCTCAACGCTGTTGTTAGCTTTGGTTTCAATCAATGATTTGAATTAAAGAAATTACCATTGCTATATTGAAATGCCCTACATTCATGATTTAATATGACTGTTGTGCAAACTTTTCACATTTTCTATGTACTATCCCTAATTGATCTATCCCTGATTCCTATCCCTAATGTGAGTGTCAATGGGATCTGATGATGCTGAAAAGGTGGATTAATCCCACAGTGACCATTGTCTTGGGAGAAACAGATGATGACATGAGGTGGTGGTAATCTCCTTAAGTCATGAACATTAGGAGTGGAACGGTTCACAAAGGCTTAAAGTGGCTTTGGGGTCACCGTTCAGTACGTTTTCAGCACAGAAAAAAATAAACATGTAGAAAATGACGGTGATTATTGTTAGTAAAAGTGTAAAGATGGCTCACTGGTCATGACTATGACTGATTATAGTTTGATTGTGCTACAGTTGGAAAAAAAAAAAAAAAAGTATAGTATTGAGAGGAGCAACACTGTTAAAAATGATCCAGATGCTCATCAAGACCTCTGACCTCTGACCTCTGGTTGGTTCTGTCCAGTTCATTTTTACAACATTTTCATTTTGGCAAAATGATCAACAAATTTGTTGTTTCATTAATAGCAGAAAAAATACCTTTACTTTTAGTCGTGCTTTTGGGTTCTGTCCTTGTCCAGTCGTGACAGAAAAGCAGAATGATGTTCTCACCCGCACACGATGAACCCAAGACCTAGACGATAAGAACCGTCTCCATCCCCAACCCGCATGTCCTCGACTGTGCGACTGGCATGGTTTTTCTTCCTCCGAAGCAAACCTCTTCGCTGCAAGTCATTGTGACTGGGGTGTGATTCAGCCCACAGGGTGTACCAGCGCATGGCAGTGCAGCAGGACCAGCTGACTGAGTGGGACGTCAAAGCGTCCAACGGCCTCCATCACAGGGACACGTCCAACCCTCTGGCCTCCTGCTGCAGAGTCGGACCCTGACCTCTCACAACGAAGACAGAAAGGAATAAAACGCTCTCTTAGTCCCTCATTCCTCTCCTCAACACGGCTGTAACTAACTTCATGACAAAGTTACCATCAATTTTGCTTTGTTGTTTTTTTTTTGACACAGTGAAAACATCGTAGCATCATTGCCCTTTGCCGGTTTTTCTTTTTGAAAAAAAAGAAGAAAATCTGTGGGGTTTTTTTCTCGTGTTTTCAGGACTGGTGCACGAAAGTAGGATTCCGACGTCCACAATCTGAAAAACTTTGCCACACTTCATCTCTTTGTTTTAGGACTGTGGCGGTGTTCCTTTTTTATTTGCTCCTTTTCCTCCTCAAACGCCTCCACAAGGATTTCCTCAGACGGGGTAAAGGACGCCGCTCTCATCGCCATGGTGAACCGGTGACTTGGCGAATCTGAGCACACTTATCCAAGATAGGTTCTGGCTTGATGAATCCATGTCTGCTCATCGTGCTTCTTGGTCTTTGTGCAGCTGATTAAACCTGGACACTGTTTTGGATTGGTTGAAATCGACTCAGTTTTTGATCGTGGATATCAGAATCCGTCTTTCATGTAATGGGCCCAGGGACTCTTAGTTCAAGCATGTGTTGACACTCATTTAGCCTTGTTGTTGATGTATATATTTTATTTTGATTACAAGTTTGGGATATTTACAATAACTGGGAGAAGTTGTTCAGTTGATGGATGAGGCACGTTCCTGACATTCAAAACCTGAGACATAGGACTCTTTGTTATTGTTCTACTAGCTAGCATCTTGATGTAGGGGCCTCTGAACATAGACCAAAAGGTACCTGGGGAAAAAAGGCTCAGCATTAGACAATAAATGGCAATTACCTCTTACCCTGTCATTTCTTTCAAATGCTTTGTTCAATAACATGTAAATGCTATGTTGAAAATGTTTCCTCTTTTATTTGCTTAGAGTTTCTTTGTCTCTTTAATTGTTGTATTTTTATATGACATCGTTTAATTGTCTTGTGTCTGAATGGAGCTGGGTTAGCCAAGTCTTGCTCACTCAGCTGCTAATGCTAAAAATCCAGATCCGTTCATCACATTTGGTGAAATGTGAGGTGTTAAAGTTTTGTGCAGAACCACGTCTTATCTCGAGAGTCTCCTTTATTTCTCCTTTAGTTTTTTTTTTTTTTTTAAAGAATCTGCTAACATAATAAAAAAACCTCAGCTAAATCATATCGCCTCAAGTATCTGGCCAGCTGGATTGTCGGCCCAGATACTTATATGAGTGCTAAGTTGACCAATCAATGCTGTATTCAAAGAGAAGTCCTCTTTGTCTCTCTTTAGCATATTTGCTTCTAGAGAAAATGGTGGTGCATCACATGGAGGGCTGAGCTGCCAAAGACAGATCTTACATTAAATCAAAAAAATGTTTGTATTTTTTCATAATTAAAAAATAAAAACAAGATTGAAGCTGACTTCATATTCTGCTAATACGTTTTGTTTTAACCGTTTGTAAGAGTGTGTTTTGCACGGCTGTTTTTTCTTTGCATTTGTGTGTATCAAGCAAATTATTAGCATCACTATTATCATTGTCATAACAAACCCTGAGGTGGTTCGGCTTTTGATAATGATTAGCACTGCGTTGTTTGCGCAGAACATCACAATGCTTCTTTGATTTCAACAGCTACATTTAATTTGCCTAAAATATACATTTTCAGTCGGACAGTATTTTTGCTACTCTATCTATTCATTAAAACAAACATTGGTAGTGGACAGAACAGTAGAGTGCGACAGGTCCAAACACTGTTTTCACCATCAGCTGTTGTAGAACTCTAGGAACTCACTGATGGCAGATGCCTGTTCATCTTTTCAGCTCTTCATAGGATTGTCGTAAAAAAAAACAAAAAACTACAACACTAAACACAAAAAGGAGCAGCAGCAGAAGAGTGACTTCATGTACATTGAGGTGTGCTAAAATTAATGTGAGACAAAGAATGCTAAATAAGTTAAATGCATCAGAAACCACATGTTTAATATAAAATAAGGTGATCGAGTTTTCTTTTATAAGTTAAGTTAAAGAAAGCAGTCATTGTAATTGTTGCTCACTCAAGTCCTAATGACCGCCATTATCTATATCTTGGTAAAACTTAGGGTTTTGTTTTTCATTATTTGTTTGTCAATGTTGTTGAGTTCAAGATGAACAAAATCATAAAAACGTTACATTACAGACAAAAATAGACAAGGGAAAATATTTTTTGGTAAAATTTGATTATTAATATATATTTTTTGAATGTTCATGTTCCTGTAATATTAATTTGAATAATAGAAATACCACAATTTCCTACTCACGGACAGTATTTTAGCAGTTTGCAAATTGTTTTTACGTTGATGCAGCTGCACAGGCTCATCGCAGAGTCATTATCAGTTTTGACAAGTAAATTTTGTTTGACAGACAAAAAAATTGACATTCGTTTCATAATTATCTGTATCACAAATAAACGTTTTTCAATGTATATGTTCATAATATATCAATTGCAATAATTTCCTGCATACATGTTCCCTAGTCATTTCAACCGCATATCATTGCAAGTAGAATCAGTCGGCGTCCTTCGGTAAGCGGAAATGACGTTCCCAGGAAGTAGGCGGGGTTAGCCTTAAACCACGAAATATGGTACTGACAGACCGAATATATACCAAGAGTACCCTCGTTGGAGGATGTTTGATGCTCAATAAGCGTGGCCGTTTATACTGTTTTTTTGTCGAGCCACCATTAAACGTCAAAAGAACAAGAAAAAAAAAAACGTCCTAAAAAAGTGCCTCACAGTAAACTTTGCAGAATTCGTAAAAAAAAAAAAAAAAAAAGAGTTTACTTTTCCTCGTGCCGAAAGTAAAACTTTCGTCGCATGACAAAAAACAAAAAGTCTCATCTAGATGTTGCTTGGTGGGAGTTTTTCAAAAAGTCACTGGCCGATAGGGGGCGCATTAGGGTAAAATTAGACATGGCGTGCATGTTAGAGACTCCTCTCCGCATCAGTGTGCTATCTGTGAGTTTTGCCCTTCGAGATTCATTTGACGCTACTCAGATTTAAAATGCAAACTAGCAGCGGACGGTTGACATAAGTCGTGAATGCCCAACGCGCGCGCGCGCACATACACACACGCAGGTGTTCTGCGTGTGTTGGTCATTTAAGCTAGGTGACGGGCGTCACAGACGCGTGTAAGACTTTCATAGTTGAGTGGCGAAAAATGACGTGAGTCTCTCTCGTTTGCTCGAGAGAGGTAAATAAGTCTCTATTTGATACGTTTCCGTGTAAACACCATGGCTGCTGCTTTACGTCAGTTGTGTTTACAGGTACCTGCATCGCAGTGTCACTCGGACTGTGTTAGCTGCTAAATGCTAAGAGTGAGACTGCGATATTTAGCGCTGAGACCTGTTTTTGAATTCGACACGAGTTTAAAACATTGGTGTGGTTGTCACTGAAACACCGTTTTCAAAGTTAAACGATGTAGCTGTTATTTGTTAGCTTCTCTTCCTTGTGCCGTTTACTAGGAGCCTCACTGTCGATGTCACCGTGGTCAGATAAATACTTATTATTATTATTGTTATCATCATCATCATTTGAGGCTGCAAACCCGGTTTTGTTTTGGTTTTTTTTTTTTTTTAGAGCGCAGATGCATTTGAATATATAAACCTTTAAGTGGTTAGTGTCAACCAATTAGAGAGTAAATAACATTGTTAATCGTGTTAAACAGATCAGTTGACAGATTGAAATGGCAACAAATTGTGCTTAACATTGTTATTTAGGCACAAGACGTATTGAATTATGTTGACAGTCAAATGCACCTTGTATTATTCATGATGTAAATCACATTGCTTGCCCTGTCAGAATGACCTGCTTTTTCTTTAAAACGAAATCATTTGTACATGCAGGAAGTCACCGCCACAAGTCGCCATTATGTTGACCGACTGTTCGACCCTGATCCACAACATGTGTTACAGGGAGTTATGTAAGTATTAGATTTCCTTATTTGTGTTTATCATTTCTGTAATTTGTCATGTCTCGCTGCTGCTGCTGCTGCTGTCTAGACGTTGGCTTAATTTAAATGTGGTGATAAATGTTCTTCTTTCCAGCTAAAAACAAAGTGAATTGTGGTATTGGTTCAATAAAAATTATGTTTCTTTCGTGGGGCGTCGGGTTTTGAGAATGCACATCAGTCCAATAAGTAATCTCAATGGGCATTTCTCTTTCGGGCCTCAGTTAGCAAGTGCATGGCCAGGTCTGGTCGTCCTATTTCATCCTGGGGAGAGAGTCGCATCTCAACCTCTCTGTCTGTTGTTATTGCCCTTTCTGTCCTGTTCAAAAAGCCAGACCTGCCACTGATGCATGTGAATCTCGAATCTCTTTTGTAATTATTCTTATTTGTCTCCAAATCTGTATGTGTTTGACTTTAGTGACATGAAGAATGCAGTCATTGGAAACAACAAGCAGAAGTCAAATCTAATAGTACTGGGTGCTGTGCCAAGGTAGAGCTCACCTCACTTTATACTTCTTTTATTATTATTATTATTATAATTAGTAATAGTAATAATAATATTAAATTAATAGATTGTTGATAAAACAGTTGCATTAGTTTTAAATTGTACTTTGTATGCGTTTGTTCACTGCTTCCAGGTTACTGTACCTGCTTCAACAGAGCTCCTCCAGTCTGGAGTTACGAACTGAGTGCTCTGTGGTTCTAGGCAGCCTTGCCATGGGTACAGAGAACAACATCAAGTCCCTGTTGGACTGTCAGATCATACCATCACTTCTTCAAGGTTGGACCGCACACAAAACCCACAGTAAATATAATAACCTCTCTGAGCAAATTGCAGAGATGCAGGAGGATCATCCAGTTTTGTTTTGTGTGCTCGCAGGTCTTCTTTGCCCTGACCTGGTATTCATTGAAGCTTGCCTGCGATGTCTCAGAACAGTCTTCATAAGCCCAGTCACTCCCATGCATCTCCTTTATGCTGTAGGTTGTCCTTTCTTATGTTCACATACGCAACATTTACTATACAATACCTTTACTGATGAACAAAAGTGCGATTGTGTACATTGTAAACATCTCACCGTTCCAAAAAAATGCACTGTGTAGGAGTTCAACAGGGCTGAAGTCATTCGTCCTTCGGTCCAGTTTCATGCCAAAGTTTTTTGAAGTGTGTGCTTACCCGGGATTATAGTAGTCCCTGGCTGTAGTAATTGTAGGCACACTACTACTAATTGTAAGTACATAATCCCCCTCAAAGAAAGGATAATGTTGAGAATTGAAGACTTTTCACATAAAATATGACGTTATTCTTGTCCGTGTTTGCACAGTGTTTGTACACCGTATGCGGTGGTGGAGACAAAAGACAATTCTGCAAACGTAGACAAAAGTTTTCATAGTTGTAGTTGCCAGTTTGGCTGTCCTGTAAAGCAGCAGCTTTATGACATTTAAATCAACTGTCGCTGATCCTCCGAGCACAATGTGCCTCACATGCAAGTTCAGCAACAAAACAAGTAATAGAAATGGCCAATAGAATTTGTTTCATATTGAAATTCTTTCGATTTAATTTCTAGGACCCCACTGTGATTCCCCTTCTAATGTCGCAACTGAGCCTCTCCCAGAGAACGCAGGAGTACGTCACGCAGATCTTTTCACATTGTTGTAAGGTATTTGTTCATATTTCTACACGCTGTATTTCTGTGCTGGCTAGTCTGTTAATGACTGCTTGCTAATTAGACGTCTGTTTTTTTTTTTGTTGTTTATTTTTTACAGACAACAGAGCATCAGACTATTCTTTATAACCACGATGCCATCCAGAATATTGCCCCTTTAATTATTTCACCCTCTTGTAAGGTATATGATATTTTCTTCTTAATGGTATCACGTTTAGCCACAGAGCTGAAGTTTTGTTTTTTTGTTTTTTCATTTGGTAACTCCAATGTGCCTCTCCTTCAGGTCCGAATGCAGGCGTTAAAGTGTTTTTCTGTTCTCACTCATGAGAACCCTCATGTTTCCATGAGCCTGATTAATGGTAAGTTCCCTACTCTTCACCTCAGTGAGTGAAGGAAGATTTTCCCTTCACTCAGGGTGGTTAGGATTTTGCTGGATCCTATCCCAGCTGTCGTAGGGATAGATATATATCATATATATCATATTGACATAAAGACATGTAACTTTTTTTTTTTTGACCTTCAGCCAAACCTTTTGAGTTATACATAAAAAAACAATCTGCAAATATTTCTTGATAATATTTGAGATGGTTAAAAAAAAAATTTTTTTGCACTTCCATTAGTATTTGATTGGTCATGAGCTCAATCAAATAACTACTTGTCCTTTTCTCTCTTCTTCTCTCCTTTTATTTGCAGTGTTGGTGGTGGGTGAGCCACTTTTGCAGGTCTTTGTCCGAATGATGCAACGGGACCAACCTGTCGAAATGCAGCTGACGGCAGCCAAATGGTAAGTGGCACAAAACCAGAGGAGGGAGCGAGGGAGGGAGGGACGGACCGATGTTGTTGGTGACCCACAGCGATGACATTGTCTTCTCTCCTGCCCAGCCTGACGTACATGTGTCGAGCTGGTGCCATCAGGACCGATGATAGCTGCATAGTTCTGAAGGTCTGACTGCTCCCACATCTCTTTTCATCATTATTTGTCATCATTATGCACAATTGCAATGTGTATTAAATGTATAAAAATATTCAGGAAGCGTCAGACGGTGTTTTATTTTATTCCTGATATTTTTATTTGATATTGTACTTTTATCTCTCTTTATACTGTAGTTTAGCACATTGCATGTCTTTTATTACACTAGTTCCTATGTCAAGCTGCTGTAAACACAAATAAAGTATCTATCTATCTATCTATCTATCTATACATATATGTATGTACGTGTACATATATATGTACATATATACGTACATATGTACGTATATATGTACATATATATATATATATATATATTTGTATGTGTATATATATATCTATATATCTCATTTGCATTGTTCCATTTGTTACAGTGTTGTAACAGCTGCAATTTTTTGTTTTTTGATGTTTGTGTCTACCAGACGTTGCCCTGCCTGGTGCGAATATGTAGTAAAGAGCATCTGCTGGAGGAGCGGGTGGCGAGCGCAGAGACCCTGGCTTACTTGATGGAGCCCGATGTTGAGCTGCAGAGGATTGCGAGCACCACGGACCACTTGGTGGCCATGTTGTCTGATTACTTCAAGTACCCGAGTTCTGTGTCTGCCATCACTGACATCAAGAGGGTGGGTGGGCCACCTCCCTTCTCTTTGACCCCCTTCAACTTTTCTTTTCCTCTGTAGACAAAGTTTCAAACTTACTTTAATCAACTTTATGTTGTTTTTTTTTAACTAGAAAATCTGTCTCCTTTTTTTTTTTTTTTTTTTTTTTGTTAATTGACGCTTTGGAAATGTCTCTGTTGCAGCTAGACTATGACCTGAAGCATGCGCATGAGCTGAGACAAGCTGCTTTCAAGCTTTATGCTTCCCTCGGCTCCACCGACGAGGAGATCCGCAAGAAGGTGAACCTCTATTGTCTGGTGCGCACCTTTCGACACGCATGCAATTGCACACACACGTTGATATCCGGCCCTACTTTTCATTTTCTCCAGATCACAGAAACCGAGAACATGATGGACAGAATTGTCAGTGGTTTGTCAGAGTCCAGCATCAAAGTGCGTTTGGCAGCTGTCAGGTATGACGTCCTTCTGCTTCTCTTTCCTCTCCTACAGTGAAACTGACAGTGATTTTAATGGGTTTCTTGCTTTTGTAATATCATGGAGAGCTGTGTGGAAATGTTGGGTTGTATCTGCACCATCTAGCTTGCATCAATGGAAACTTAACAAAACTGGGCACGTGTCATGCAAGCAGATAATATGTACACACATTTTTGTATGTGCATACTGCATACATAAATACATATATGTGTGAATGTATATATGTGTACAGATATACACATATGCATATCTGCTAATCACACACACACAGCAATTAGAATTACACAACAAAAATAAGTACTTATTGTTTTTGCCCCTTTGCCTTTTTTTTTAATATGAGTATTTTTAAATCACTTCAGACTTGTTCCTCTTTTTTTAAACCGATCTTAACTCTGCACAGGTGTCTACATAGTCTGTCACGGTCGGTACAGCAGCTCAGGACGAGCTTTCATGACCATGCAGTGTGGAAGCCCCTCATGAAGGTCAGTGTTGTGTGTTTTTGTCAGGGAGTTAGTGCATATTGTGTGTGTGTGTGTGCACTACTCCTCCACCACCTCCACTTCCTGCAGTCTGAGTCTGACGCAGGGAGCACACAGGAACATGGCTGCTGTTGTTTCTGAGAGGATATCATTATATTTGGTGATTTATAGAAAATGACTCAGTTGAAACAGTTTGCTATAAGCAAGATAAATAAAGAGCCCTTGCACAAGAGACTAGAAAGCAAACAGTCGCTTTCCAAAGGCATCATTAGCCTGTTAAACACATGAAGCCAAACCTCATCCTCTAATCTCCTCCCTGCTGCTGTCTGTTGCTGTCTGCTGCTCCCATTAAATTTCACTCCTGTTCCAGCCCATAATGCCTCTTGGCTCTATTTCACAGAGCACAATTCCATGGGAGAAAATGGAAATGGCTTCACCCTTTAGGCTCCATGGTCGCAAAATTGCGACAAGCGTCATTACTGAATTAAACAGGCCATAGCGGCAAATATGGTGCTAAAAGTAGTTTCCACTTTACACCAGGAGATGGCAGACACCTGTGGCTTCAATCTGTGCCGCATTTGCGGGGGTGTTTATATTCAGATTTCGGAGTATAAATGGAGAGAAAGCCTCAGCCGAGGAGACGAGGAACTGGCTGTATTGGGAGCAGAGAGAGAAAGACAGAGAATTTTGCCGAGAATACATTGCCGAGAGGTTTGTTCGTTGACGAAGTACTTCGTCAAGTAATGTCTGACTCAGATAACGAAGAGGAATGTTCGCACTCTGACGATGATGTTCAGTCGTCCCGTGAGAGCAAAGTCTGCCGGTGCGTCTTTTCGCAGCATCAGCGAGTCCATGCGCCACGACAGTCACCAAGCAGCGCATGCTTCGCCTCAGCGTGGCCGGGGTGTAGTGGGAGTAATCGACGAATGAGGATGAGGGGACGTGGTGGGGGGGAAGCAGGACTGCTCAAAACACCGCTAATGGTGACGGAGGGCGCGGGGAGGTAGTGATCAACGTGGTAGAAGCTGTGGGAGGAAACGCCCAGCCAGTGCAGGTGGAGGCGGCAGGGATGTTCGCGGTCACCCTGTAAATTACAGTGATGATGGCTGAGTCTGTTTGAGATATGTGGGAAATTATCAAAAGTGGATAAAACATTTTGATGAGCCTGTGGGGTATTGTGGAGACAGGGATCTGACGTACAGACCTCTGACATCTGACATAATACAAAAACAAACAGAAAGTTTGGATTTACTGAAGATTTTTCTCAATTACAGTATGGCTTTATCTCTAACCAATTTCAAGTCACAGCCATTTGAAATCTTGATATCAAAATTGAATATTTTCTTGAAAAAATTATGGCGCTTGGGTTAAAGGGTTAAAATGAAATGTCACCACAAAATCAAAGAACACTTTGGATTGACTCGCAAAATGCGTTCTGAAGGAAAGACTGTCTAGGATAGACAGGATTAATGAATGAATGCACTAATGAATGAATATTACATTTTTCACATTTTTCTAATTATAAACATTCCAGTATTAAGGTCCTATAATTTTTTCCACATTCTCCACTGCGACAACTCCATCACTTTCTTTACGTGACTTTTGATCTGTTGATCGACTCCAAACGGAACGATTCAAAACAATGCGGCAATGTGTTGTGCGGATTCAGTAGCTCATGATGTAAGTTGCGGTGACTGAACATGTCAACAATATGGCTTTTGCTGCTGTGCTTTTCTGGAACTACATGAAAATTTCCCAATGTAACTGCTGGCCTCTTGTTCTTGGGATTCAGCTGCTACAGAATGCGCCAGATGAAGTCTTGGTCATGGCTTCCTCAACACTATGCAATCTACTTCTAGAGTTCTCACCCAGCAAAGAGGTATGAAGCACTAAATAAAAAAAAAAAAACTGTTTTTGCATCTTCAATATTGAGAGTTTTTGTTTCTTGTGCGTTTTTTGCAGCCAATATTGGAGTCGGGGGTAATTGAGTTACTCTGCAGTCTGACCCAGAGTAACAGTCTTGCCCTGAAGGTCAACGGGATTTGGGCCCTAATGGTAAGAAAAGTAACAAGATCTAGTCTGGCACAGACGGACGTTCACAGTTTTGCTTAGTTCAGTTGTGTCTTCATCACATTGACAAACAACCATTTAGAGAAAGGATGGTTACGATTAGCAGTCTTTGAGTTGTCATTGGCAATTATTTACAGTTTAGTAACGCTATCTGACCATTAACATGCATTATTATCTTTTCAACTTCTTGCCATTAGATCCATTTGAATATCACACATTGGAGCTTTAAGTGTGTATTTGTTTTGTTTATCTTTTGTGTGTGCATGGTATGTTTTTTGGATAGGCCAAAAATGTATGGAGTAACAATGACACTGTCCAATCAACCTCCACGATAACAAACGGGCAGTAAAATTCATTAAACCTTCATTCATAGTCGATCAAAAATCAATTGAAATGAAAAGCAGCAGGTCACCGCTGGACAGACAGTCACACTTTGTCTACATAGTGTTAATACATCCATCCGCTTCTCTTATGTCATCTTTTTTTCTGTTGATTCTTGTGCCATTTCCCCTTTTTCTTTCCAAATGACTTGTACATGATCTTTGTGAACTGATCTAAAGTCATCTAATGGTACCATTTGTGAATACTTCCCTTCTAAAATGTGTCAGGCACTGAACGTCTACAAGGACGGATCACATCCACTGTGCTGCAGTTGCAATTAAAAACACGACAAAGACTTGGAACATTGCCCGTTTGTATTCTCAGATTATCACAATATAAAACTTGGTGTCTGTATGTCCAGAACATGGCGTTTCAGGCGGATCAGAAGATAAAGGGAGAGATTGTGCGGTGTTTGGGCACAGACCACTTGTTCTGCCTGCTGTCGGACTCCGACAACAACGTGCTGATGAAGACTCTGGGTTTACTGCGGAATCTGCTGTCAACACGCACGGTAAGAAACACCAAACACTCTCACTAGCAGTACTTGCACATAAATACCTTAACATGAACGAGTAGTGAACAATGATCATCTGATGTACTACGACAATGAAGTAACTGCACTCAGGCACTTCTTTGAAATGTGTTAAACAAGCAATTAAGTCTTCTCAACACTCTCTGTGAGCCCTTGTCATTATGGCCATGTCTACACATATTATAGAGACATATAAGGGCATGTGGTCATGTGGTCTGACTGTTGACGGCCACTGTAAAGAAACTGTGTGGTAGTTTCTCAGCTCTCATCGGAGGAAGGAAGTTGGCACAGAGGCAACACAGAACAGTTCCATACTGCAACTGTCAACACACTGATTAATTAAATCCATACATGACCGACGGCGGCACCGGATTCATCTTAGTGGTTTGGGGCCAAAAGTTTGTAAAGGGAGCGGGGGGTTAGTTTTTGAAAGAATACCCGGAGTTACTGAGGACTATTACCAAGACAACATCACCAAGTCACATAATGACATTAATAAGTTTTAGGGCTGCAGCTAACGATGATTTTAGTAATTGATTAATCGGTCGATTAATTTTTTTTGCGATTAATTGATGAATCGGATAACAAAAAAACATTCATTTCCAGAAAAGTGCACACACAGGTTGCCACCTAAACATCCCTCATTGTAAAGTAATCTTCATTAATTAGCAATTTGGAAAAAAAAAAATACTAAATGGAGCAACCAAAAACACACACCTTTATGCTTTATATCTGCCAAAAATACGTTTTTCTAAATAAAGTGAACAAAACAGAGGTATTTTATACTATTTTTGTTGAATTGGGACTGATCTTTAGAACAATAAATAAATGATACAAATAATAAAGACAAATCCAAATTCCAAAGTTTCACAGGATTTGTTTGAACATTATAAACACTACATGTTACTAATGCTAATGTGTTCACAACATTCACAGACACGCACATACACACTCTCTACAGACTTGACTCTATCACTCATTGTGGTAAGTGTAAATTAAGGGTACAGAACATTTTAACAGCAGAAGAATATTAATCTGAAATAAAAATGACAGAATAAATACATAAAATACAAGAAAATGAACGGGCCAAGAAAAGCAAGTGCAGCACAAAATGTGTCTTCAGTCTTTCCCTCTTTCCCAGCCCTGTTATACCACCATCAGTAAAGGTCAATTATTAATAATAATAATAATAATAATAATAATAATAAATAGATTTTATTTGTAACGCACTTTACATTTGTGTGTGCACAGTTTACGTTAGTTCAATTAACTCGAAGTAAACATCAGCCGCAACCAGAGAGACGTTACAGTTCATCACTGTGGAACCAACGTACTCTGAGGGTCGACTCGGCAAACTAAATGTCAACCTTGTCGCTGTTTGCCTGTAATGAAACAGAATCCACTTAATCGTCATAATTCGTTAAAGACCATGCGATGAGTCAGCGCAGCCACACCAACGTAAAAACAATTGCAACAACTGCAAAAATACTGTGAGGTAGTAGGAGATGCTGGTATTTATATGACTGCAATTAATATGATAGGAACACGGTTCTAAAAATATGGATTCAAAAAATCAAAAGTTTTTTTTTTCTTTTTTTCCACTTAACTTCAACGCAACAGCATTAACAAACAAATAAAAATGATCAACAAAACAAGGGTACGTACATTCAACTAATGGAGATGAATTTTAGTAGCTATTCAAAGTATTGATGCCTCTCTTCATCAGTCTTTTTAGTGTTTCAGACTATATCTTCATTTTGTAATTCAACTGATGGATATTGGGTTTCCTCTCCGTACTTTCTTGCATTTGTGAATATGAAATCTTCTATATACAGAAAATGAATAATGTTTAAAAAGAAAACACGACTTCATCCATACTCTTTTTTTTTTATCACTTGTTGATTGCAAAAAAAAAAAAAAGTTAAAAATTAGCATTTGTTGTTTTGAGTAAGTTTTGTAATGTTTCATCTTAACCTTTGCTGTCGTCATGACTACACCTTTAACCGTGGACTTTGCACTAGTATCATTTTGTACAGTTTTTATTAAACTTAGAAAAGTGTGCCATCTCTCGCAGAGGACTAAACCTCAATCTAAGCATAGATGTGCACAGACATTTGTCCAAACCCGGAATCCATAGATAGCAGAAATGATGGAAGTAGTGTTTGGAATGACAGGGGGTTTCTAGTTCCCTTTTCCTTTCACCCTTTTCTTTATTTCTTGTTTTGTGACTGGTTTCCTATGGAGAAAAATAAGGAGTTGTGCTAAGACTGTGGGCAGGGTATGTCACTGAGGTGCACGCGCACCGGTGGTACTTATGAATCTGATAAGACTCAGGTGTGAGTGCGGGGCAGCAGCCACACGCCACAGACGCCACGAACTCTTGAGAGGAGCCATGTTTTCCAATTAAGTTCAGTCACAGATCCCTTTAAACAAAAAAAAAAAAAACTTGAACATCAACCCCAGACGGAGCTGGCCGCTCACTGGGAGTAGCAACCCGCAGTCGCGGCGAGCGTCCAGCTATCCTGCCGCCCTGGTAAGCTGGTCCTCCTCACTCATTTTCTCTCCTGACAAACCAGTCTTTTCTGTTTCAGTTCCCCTCAATTTCCATTTACTGTCACACTCTAGGTTCGGACTAGCACTGTCATACGAGCGTTTAGATCCCTAGACCTGTCTAGTCCGTAACGGTAAGCAGAGGTAGCATCAAACCTCAAAGTAAGTTCTGCACAGGTCGCGGCTCCAATGACATCATAATCGCGCGACGCAACGAATCGATGGTGAAATTCATTGGCAACACTTTTAATAGTCCATTTTCTATCCATTCATTGTTGCAGCCCTAATGAGTTCTACCTGTATCTGTAGTGTGATGGTCTCTTTGTTTCATCCAGAGTGTTGCAAGAGTCACTCCTTTATGTTTTGCGTTGCCTTGTTCGTGCAGTGCGCAGTGAGCTCTCACGGGGGGCTGGAATTGTTATTGCACATATTGGGAGTTTTTGTGTCAGTTTGGAATGGAAACAGCAAGGTGCATGAGAAGTGCTTTCACCTGGCTACCAGCTTCAGCGAGATGGAATTGCCAGGCTGGAAATTCTTAGTAAATAAGAAAAATATTTTGGATCACTCATTTTGGGCCTACCTCCCAATATTGGGGGGGGACATGTCACTGTCCATCCTGTTGGTTCCTATGCCCCTGCTTGACCACCATTCTGGTTGTAACAGCGGCTTTAGTGCTATCCCTCTGGCTCGCACTGGGAATGCCCTCTCTCTTCTCCGTGGTGATCAGTCAACTTGTGTGGCTTCTTCTCAGACAGATCAACTGGAGGGCGACCGCTTCAGCTCTGGAGGTGAAGTTTCCTGAAATTCATCGGCTTAGCAGAAAAGAATTTGACTTTTGACTTTAACTTGGAATTTCTCTGAGCTGCCGTTGCTTTTTGGGAGGCCGGAGGTGAAGAAGGGAGCCGGTTTGTTGATTGGTCAGAGGAAGATTGGAAGCAGAACGGGTAGTTTCTTTGAAGGTCCTTCTTCACTCTTCAATTATCATCTTTACACCTAAAGTGTTACCAGAGATTCATACCCAAGCTCTGTGTTTCAGGGATGCTTAGTTGTAAAACAAAGATGTGTCTGAGTGTGGTTTAGCCCCCAATTTGGACACCAATGTGTGACATTTTCCCCCTTTTAAAACAATATTAGCTTTTACATTGTCCCAGTACAGGAACTATGATTCAAAATCTGATGTTCTGGCATTCAGGCAATTGGAATCCACGCACGCACATTACAACCATTCCAGATTAATCTAAACTAGCTACAGTACATTTACACATGGTGAACATTTAAACACCAATGACCCTTTTCCACCGAGCAAGAACCGGTGTTAGCCAGCGCTAAGGCTGACTTAGCACCAGTTCTTTGTGTTTCCACCGCGTAAGCACCGGCTCCAGCTGCTCAAAACTGGTGCTTTTGGCACCAACTTGTTGCTGAGCCTGCGGCAGCACATCGTCTGACCATGTTATATCAGGGTCAGGGGACCATGCAATCATTACCAATGTTCGCCATTTTTGAAACAACTGCCAATATATTTTCTGAACTTGCTCAACAGACGCAAAAACAACACAACGCTGGTTTAATTTGAAGAACATATAGGATGTTTTTTGTGAATTTGTAAATAAGACACGCTGTTTCTGAAATCCGAAAGAGGTGGATTGTTAACGTCAGAAGAGAAGACCATATCATTGGCCAGGAGTCACCACCATGGTGCCCGCAGGCACCAGATAGCCCCCAAGGAGTCGCCCCCTGCAGCCCTGTTTGAAAAATAGCACAACTCTTCAAGCTGCATCTAAAATTAAATTTTATCCAACCTTGTTAAGTCATTGTTGATAATTATTGAGAACGTGATCAGTATCTTTACATTCATCAGTATCACTAATAATAATATTCAATTGAGAAAGTTTGTTATTTCGGTAGAGTTTAGCAAACTTGTTGCCATTCATATGACTCAGGTCCCACGAAGTAGCTCTCAGGTTCAAAAACACTTGGTGACCGCTGTCATAGGCCATCACACTCGTGAGTGCAGTTGGCATTTTCAATCTGTGGATGTGAACAAGCTTGCCAAAGGTGGTAGAAGGAGACTGCTTTCTGACGTGACAAACTTCTCTGAAAATACATTCACACATGGATCCAATTAATCTCAGAGCAGAACATTTTTATGGCACAATGATTAATAAATACAGAGATGTGGAGCACGTCTAACATTAATGAATCTGACTAGGCTAATGATAAAGTCAGTGGACTACCTGTGGTAGCCGTAGACCTACCTTCATAATCAGGGATATAGCTGGTCATGCCCAACTGAAAACCTTCTCGCCGAGGCTTGAAGACGCCATCGAATGTGCTTGAATTTGTCTGTAAAGGTCGTTGATAGTAATTTGAGGTAAGTCCTGGAGACATTCAGTTTAAAACGGCTTGTTTGTAGTCGCAATCAGACTAGTGTTGACAGTTAATTCTGAGCTGGCCCATCGTAAAGCAGCCATGCATAAACCGAATTCAGTCTCCCTGTCACTACTCTGTAATTTTCCACTGCTCTGTCTCCCCTGCTTACTCTACACAGAGGCATTCGCCAGAGCATGTGAGCCAGGTGGAGCGGTCATAATTCCGGCTCAACGCACGGTAGGGTTGATTTCAAATCCGCTCCTTGCTCATTTAAATTTTTTCTGGTGCCGTTTCACTCTGCCGCTCATCATTATTTGCATAGTGCTCCACTCCTGACTCAACATCCGCACGGAAGGTAGCGAAAAACATGACACCATGATCTTCTTGGTGATAATAAACACATTGGCTTTGCCTGAAGCCCCCGTTTCTATTGCTCTTTTCATGCCGTATTCTTCCACAGCATTTCTAGTGAGATTTCATTACTGGCCCTACTATACCTGTGTGTACATATGTATGTACAGGTGTGTGCCGTTCAAGTTGTGTGACAAGGGTTGCAAAATATGTTAGAGTCTCTATTAAGTAATGGTTTTGCTTCTGATGGCAACCAACCAATTCCCTCTCTTTGTGGCTGATTCTCGGCCACTCTTGCTTTTCTAATGCCCTTCCCACTCATGTTAGCTTGAGATGCTATCTGCAGCTCCCAGAATTTGCTCACACGCAGCTCCTCCTGGATGGCCCATTCATATGGATCTTGGCCAGATGGTTTGCTGTGCCTCCTAGCACAATGTCAATTGTGTGGACACACTGCCACACAATTGGCACTGGAGAAAGGCCAGTTTGTTCAGGCACCACTTGGCTGCTGAGCCAGATTTTTGCACCGATTGGGAACCACTTACGTCATGGGTTATCGCTACAAATTTCCGGCACATTTAAAACAACTTCCATGGAATATTTCATAAGCTTTCCCAGTTGCAGGCAGGGCAGAGAAGAGACCCTCGCCACTCATCCAGACAGAAAACGAACCGCCCATTACTGCGTGTGTTTTGGACCCAATTGCAGTACAGCAGACACAGGTTAAGTTGAAAGTATCTTTAATCGGAAATCAGGTAGGACAAGGTGGTCGAAGGCTGGCAAGGTTGACGACAGTCTTGACTGCAGGAAGGTAAACAACACTCTGGCAGGGAATGAGTGGCATGCAGGGGTCTTTATACCTAACCAGTCGGATAAAAGCAGGCAAGCAGAATGGAGTCACTTTGATGGGATGGAATGGAAAAGACTTATATGGGAGACAGAATGTCCAAACTGTGACAACACCCTACAGCAACGTTTCTCAACTGGTGGGTTGTGACCCAAAAGTGGGTTGGATCTATTTTGACTGGGTGGCGGCTTCATGGACAGTTTCCTTTTAAAAAAATAAATAAATAAAATAGAAGGAGGGTGGGGGGTGAAAAGATATATATTTACAGAGAAATATATTTGGATTTATTATTTACATGATAGATTTTTGTGGAATAAATTTGTGTCACGACCTCATAAGGAAAAAACTGTGGGTCCAGTTGAGAACCTAGTTGAGGTCCTATAGAGTACAACAACCTACGCCTTGACGTGAAGAAGACCATGGAGATACTACAACAGGACATGAATTTGAGATACAATCATTTATCAATTGAAACGCGACGTGTGTGATATATCGACTTGAATGTCCATGTAGAAATTTTGATATTGGACAAACAAAACGCAAGGTGAAGGAACAATTAGTTTAACGTAGATATGCCATAGCAACTGCTAACCCTCAGCACCCCATCACTCTGCTATGGGAATTTGAATCTTGGTGTCTGCAACACTTTGAAAATACTTGGTATAGAACATGTTAAAACAACAGTCGGAGCAGCTATAGATTAAAGAAACTATCACAAAGGGAATCTTTTAAAAACTACCAAATACTTTGGTTTGAATTTAGTATTGAATTTCTCCTTTCTTCTGAACAGGTTTCTTTCCATAGTTTTACTGGTTTATCTGTAGTGGGTCATTTACATGGGACTCCTTGTTGATAATTTGCTGTAATGTAATATTTAAAGGAAAAAGAAAATTTTAATGAAATTTTTATAGAATTTACATATAGCCTAGAATCATAATTCCATACACACCTGTGTGTGTAATGTGTTGAGTCTGCTTCAATTTTTTTCAGTGTCAGCATCTTTGTGGTTCTTAAGTCATATGACACATCTGTCTGTGTGGTTACATGCTATTTCTGGTCATGTGACCCATAGCACTTTCAGTGATGCTCCAGTTCTGTCGTATGATTTCCTTGTTTTGTGAAAAAGTTTTTTGTTTGTTTATTGAGAGGCCTGTGACATTGTTCAAGGATTAATTGTTTTATCTCAATAGAATTAGCTTTGTTTAGTTTGAGTTTAGTTGAGATTGAGTTAAGATTGATTTCAAGCATTGAATCAATCAACTTTCATTTATTAAAGTCCAAAATGACATTCAAAGGCAGAAGAAAAGACACCGGAGCTTGGCCGACTTTGAGGGTGAAAAGAAATTGGAATTCTGCATGATAACCGGTTTGGTGGTGGGTCGGTGGGTCGGGGGAGGTATATCCATTGAAGGACGCACAGACTCCTACAGGTTAGATACTAGTACCCTGGCTGTTATTAGGGATCGAGATGAAATCCTCGGACCTGTTGTCAGAACCTACTCTCGTGCAGCAGGACCCGAGTTCCTCCAGGCGCACGACGATGCCCAAACTCAATGACTAGAATGTGCAGGCGATTCCTGGAGGATAAAGACATTGAGACCCCCAAGTCCACCTGGCCTAGGTCAATAGAAAACCTCTAGGACGTTATTTCCCAGACCGTTCTGTGGCCCCAGGTTACCCCACAGACTGGCTCAGTGATGCCCTGGTCTGGTCGGATCTGGGAGGAGAACACCAAAGACATCGTCCTTTGTCTCATTAGGCGCCTCAACCTTGTGATGAGTTGCTCCAATGACATTTTGGCAAAATGGACCAGTCTGCTTCAACATCTTTTCACATTGATTTTTGGTTTGTGATTGATTTCACACTTTAAGCGTGAACAATTTCAGTTTCATCAAATGACGTGGCATCCTTTTGTTATTAATACATCACGCATTCATTATCAGGAAAGATTTTTTTTTCCCCATTTAGATGTGATGTTTTCAAAGTGTTCCTCCAATTTTTTTGAGGCTGTGTATACATTTTGTCACATATTTTACTATTTACTATTTTTACTATTTTGTCATAAAGAACAAAAAGGTTTGTGATGGTACAAGATCAGGACTGGGTTCTCCAGCTCCTGGCTCCTGAGGTCTTTAATCATCACCACCCAGGGAGACGCGGACACTGTGGCAATATCTTGCATGTGCTTTTGAAGTGCAGTATTGTTTTGAATAGTAGAGGAATTGCGTTGGAGAAGGAAAGTGACAGAAGCTCCAAATGCACTTAGACACCCCTGCCTTCAAGAGAGGAAGATGTCCACAGGCGTCCAGGCTTACAGCAGCTTAGAGATCAGAGAGATCACCAGCACAGTTCCTTCCCTTACCTACCTCACCACATGGCCGTCACAGTCCAAACAGTGCTGCCACCGTGTGCCAGCTCCAGGCAGT
This sequence comes from Thamnaconus septentrionalis, assembly GCA_009823395.1. Taxonomy (NCBI): domain Eukaryota; kingdom Metazoa; phylum Chordata; class Actinopteri; order Tetraodontiformes; family Monacanthidae; genus Thamnaconus; species Thamnaconus septentrionalis. The sequence continues at coordinate 1,769,420 of CM020514.1, read as the reverse complement.
GACGGTGCTGACACTACCTTCCCTAACACAACATTTATAGCATTACTGAACTACATTAATTGAATTGAGGACATACTACTGTATATAAAACATTAGCTACAGTGAGTTTTTGACTGTAAGCTTTATGAAAAAGAATTTTAGAAGGTTTTTAATCCTGTCTTCAATAAACTGAGGGTGTCTGCCAGCTGATCCAAGGCCAGGGCATGATTTCCAAGTAAAGGAGCCAAATGACTAAAACTTCTTCCTCCACATCTATTTTTTTCACTATTTTTGTTACCAATTATTCTGCATCCTCAGAGTGAAGGGCTCTAGAGTTGATATGGAATATACGTATATCTGAAATACAGCATTGGAGCCTGAGAGTGAAGATCTCGAAAAGTAATCAGGGGGATTTAGAAGTTCGAGTCTAGATTTTCCTCAAAGCCAATTTAAGATGCTAGTACTGGTGAAATGTGTGCTGTCTCCAAGAATTTGGAGATCTGGATAATAAGGAATTACAGTAAGCCAGTCTAGAAGTAACAAAAGCATGAATAATATTTTCAGCATCTTTACCAGGCCCAAAAATTGTTTTCAATGTCACTTTAAAAGATAATGGATAAAAAGGTGTCCATAAGATATTCAGATCCTGAAAAAAAAACTCCAAAACTCCCCCAAGTTTTCTGACATCATTTTTGGAGGCTAAGAGGAATGTTACCTCAAACAATTTGACCATAAGAAAGTTTGTCCCTTGGTCCCACAATAAAATGATGATAATACTCCCACTTTGATGAACTGCTGTTTGTTTGTCAAGGTATTGTTAATTTTTTTAAGTCTACTATGACAACATTTGCTAAATTCTCCAGAGGATGAATGAACTTCTGGCTGATATTCTCTTGACTCACTGGTTCCTGTTGTTGTTGTTCTTTTGTTGTTGTTTTTACCAGCATATTGACCAGACCATGAGTTCGTATGGGAAGCAGATTATGCAGGCAGTGACCCTCATTCTCGAAGGAGAGCACAGTGTGGAAGTCAAAGAGCAGGTGAGTGGAGCCAGTTTCTCACCAACAAATATACTTGACGTGGATTTGTAAACCCGAATTGCGTGTTACATTACAGCTTTGCTTTTTTTTTCCTTACCTCTCAGACTCTGTGTATCCTCGCCAACATAGCAGATGGCAGCACGGCCAAAGAACTCCTCATGTCCAACGACGACATGCTCCAGAAGCTGAAATATTACATGGTACTGCTAAAAACCATCCACCGTTAATCATCTTTGTGTATCCATTATCAATTGCAACAATGTCCAAACGGGGAAAAAAAAAGTCTTCGTGCACCGACACCTTTGCACACTGTGCTTGCAGAGCCACTCGAATGTGAAGCTGCAGCTTGCTGCCACTTTCTGCGTCTCAAACCTTATTTGGAATGAAGATAACGGTAAGAGACAAACCATTCTCTTGGTGATTGAGGAAAACCCGGGGAGTCAGAGAGGGCAGTATCAGTCACAATAAATGGGTCTTGAAGGGTGATGTTGCATAAGGTCCTCTTTCAAAGAACCAACCTCAGTCCTCTTCAAGTGCACCAACAGAAAAACCGAATCAAGTTATTTTGAATTCAGGCTTTTATATTTCTTGAAAGGCGACTTTATCTTTTTCTCAGCTACCTCAGACCTTCACGGTTTCTACTCTGACACAGGACTGTAAGCCAGTCACACTGAAGCCCCCTAAGGCCTTCATAGTGGCTGAGTGTTCCAGTAAAACTGCCGTCTCCATGCACCGCGACAAGCTGCCATTTTGTTTATGCGCCTGGAGGAGTTTTGTTTTCTTCATCGGACTGAACTGCTCGTCCGCTGATAGCCGCCATGGTTTTGTCCACCTCCAGCACTCTGCGTTAACATTGTGTGTAGGCGAAGTGCACTGCAACTTGGACTTGAAGTGAACCACACTCAGACCCGTTTCAGGCCTGTAGCGACGCCACAATTATTCCAACCTAAATGAATACACCTCGTAATACCATCCATACTGTCAAAACTCGGTTATCGTCTCTCATTTTTAAGATATTAGTCTGCAGATTTTTAAGAAGTTCAATTGAAGCTTGCAAGCATAATGAAACAAGTCATTTGAAATGTAAGTTGGGTTGGTTGACTGAATTTTATGTTTTTCTCTCTCTCTCTCTCTCTCTCTCTCTCTCTCTCTCTCTCTCTCTCTCTCTCTCTCTCTCTCTCTTTCTCTCTCTCCTGCACCATGACACTGTTGAACACCGGGACGCAGGTTCTCAGGAGCGTCAAGACAAACTGAAGGAGATTGGGTTTGTTGATATCCTGCATAAACTTTCTCAGGCCACTGACCCCAATCTCAGTGAAAGGTGTGCACAAAATGGATTGATGTGTGTGATTCCATGATGATAGTTTACAGTTTCATCATTCTGTTACAGTGGTCCCTCGTTTATCGCGGGGGATGCGTTCTAAAAATAACCCGTAATAGACGAAATCAGCGAAGTAATCAGCTTTATTTTTTACAATTATTATGTTTTAAGCCGTAAAACCCCAAACCACACACTTTTATACACTTTTCTCAGACAGGCATTAACATTTTCTCACATTTCTCTCTTATTTAAACACTCTCAAAGTTCAAACCTTTGCGATTTAAAAAGTACAATATTAGTAAATGAAACCAAAGATCAAAACCTGTTTTCAAGCCCAAACATTTTTAACAAATTTAATTTTAATGATCAATCTACAAGGTTTGCCACATAGAAATTATTACCAGTAACACGAAAGGTGAACCGCGTTATAGTGAGGGACCACTGTATACTGTTACTTATCAGTTTTATTGTTGAGTCAGCTTTGATTTATATCAAGTAAAATCTTATTGTAAAACTCTGAATTGTTTCAACTCATTCAAACAGCTTCAGACACACATACACACTCGGAAAGTATTTTCAGTGGTTCACTTTTTTCCACTTCTTCCGTATTTTATGTAAGAGCCTTATCCCCAAATATAGGAAATTAATATTTTTCTTCCTCAAAAATCTACACACAACACCCCATAATGACAGTGTGAAAAAGTTTTATTTTTGTCATTTATTAAAAAGAAAAAAACTGAGAAACCACATTTATATATAAGTATTGACAGCCTTTGCCCAGTACTTTATTAGTTATTAGCAGTGACAGCCTCAAGTCTATTCCAATATGATGCCACTGGCTGGCCGCCATCTATCTTCGGGCAGTTCTGCCCATTCCTCATTGGACCACCTCTCAAGCTCCCTCAGGTTGGATGGGAAGCGATGGCGCACAGCCATTTTAGAAAAGAATAGAACTCCTTTATTAATCCCACAGTGGGGAAATTTGCATAATCACAGCACAATGTAGTACGAAGAGAAGGAAAATTATATTAATTAAAAAATAAATAAAATAATATATTTTATAGAGTAAAAAATTAGATATTTAAATCTTGTTTCAACAGTTGGATTATTTACAGTTATCTACATAATATTGACATATAAATAAGTGTTTTTATTGCACCTTTATGAAATGTAAAGTGGTTAAGAAGATGATTTTATTGAGTACGGTTGTACAGCCTGGTGGCTGCATGGAGGAATGACCTGCACTAGATTACTCAGGTTACTCCAGAGATGTTCAGTCGGATTCAAGTCTAGGCTAAGGCCGGGCCGCTCAAGGGAAGTTGTCCTGAAGTCACTCCAACAACTTCCTAACTGTGTGCTGAGGGTTGTTGTCCTCTCGCCAGTTGAGGACATCATCCATGATGTCTCTGTACATTGCTGCATTTGTTTCAATCAATCACTCACCTTTCATTAGTACAACAGTAAATCCCGTCCAAAGGGAGAGTGAGCATAGGGTTCTTGGTCACCTCGATGGGTGTCTAGATTAGTTCCTTCTTTCCCCAAACACTCAGTTAAGATGACCCACGAGCCCTAGGAAGAGTCTGGTGGTGGTTCCAACCTTCCAAACAGAGTGACCTTCTGGTTCTTGTGCTGTGTCTCAATTCAGGGTCTGCATCCTTCGAAGCCTGCATTTTGAAAGGAAGTTGCGTCATAGCACTGCGCGAAGGCTTGTCCCAATTCCCAAAAGTCCTTAGGACGCTCCAAATGCGTACTCGGAATGCGTCCTCGTTTTGGCCGATTTCCAAGGCTGCACCGTTACTATCCTTCGTGTACTTGTGAAATTAGCGGCATGCACTGGTAAAGACACGACATATAAATTTAAGTATTGAGGTTTCACATAAAGTATCCAGTTTTTAACGTAGGATTTTACTCATTTGATCATCCAACGCCATCGTTAGATGGCAAACCAATGGTTAGCTTGATACTATAAAAACGTCACCTCCGGGGTTGGCCAGCAGGAGGGAACGGCGGTGACGAAACGACGAAATACGCGAAAGGCTAGACCGTCCCGGGTGGTTACCGGGGAGGCGGGGTTTGGTCCGTCCTTCTAGGCTGGGCACTTGAAGAACGCTTCCTTCAGATGGAGGACACTCTGTGTTCGAAGGGTGCAGACCCTGAATTGCGACACAGCCTGGGTCACCTACCTGACTAAGGAACCTTTCACCTGACTGTTCAGTTTCAGTGGTCGGCCAGCTCTAGCAAGAGTCTAGACTCTAGGAAGGTGGTGGTTCCAAACTTCTTCCACTTACAGATGATGGAGGCGCACTGGGACCTTCAAAGCAGCAGAAATGTATCTGTACCCTTCACCCAAATTTTAGCCAGAAGACAGTCCTGTCTTGGAGGTCTACAGATGCTTCCTCAATACTTGATTTGTGCTCTGACGTGCACCGTCCACGGTGGGACCTGGTGTAGACAGGTGGGTGCTATTCCACATCATGTCTGGTCAACTGAACTGACCGACCAATCAAGCTGCAGAAACAATTTCATGGAAAAGGTTGTACTTACAAGGCGTGTACTTGTGTACATGTGATTTCTTAGTTTTTTATATTTATCAAAAAGTTGCAAAAAAAAAAAAAAAAAAGCACCTGAAAGACAAAAATAAATTTTTCACATTGTCATTATGGGGTATTGAGTGTAGACTGTTGAGCAGAAAATGAATGTAATCCATTTTTGGAAAAAGGCTGTCACAGGACAAAATGTGGAGAATTTGAAATGCTGCAAATACATTCCGGATACACTTTGTGTACATGCACACCGTGTAAATATACACTCACACAGACAGAAGCATTTTTGTTGTATTGCCATTGTTAATGGCCGTGCATACTCTTTCTCATTGCCAGGGCAAAGACAGCTATGCAGCAGTACCTTGCATGAAGTCATCAAGGAACAATTGGTTGCCAGCTTAACACAGGTCAGGAGGTCACTTTCATCATCTCTTCATTTCTTTTTACCTTTTTAGCTAAGTGGTCTAGTGTTGGGGTGTCTGCCCTGAGACTGGGAGGTTGTGGGTTTGATCCCGGTGTAGGTACAGAATTAGTCCGCCTTCGGAATGTGTCCAGAGGCCGGCGACTGCCAATGACGTGGCAACCTGCCATTGGCTAAGTGGCGACGAACGAATTTCTAAATCTTTAAATTCTGTGGAGAGTGAGTAGAGTTGTTTGGAGGCGTGTTAGGAAGAGCAAAAAAAAATGGACAGCGGGACTATCGTTCGTTCGACTACGATGTAGTTTGTCCTAATAGAGTTGCCGTATGTCGACGAGTTCCCGTATAAATGTATCTTAAAAATGTTCCCATTAATGACTTAATAGTGTAATGTAAAAGCATTGAAAGCCATATCTATCCATACAGCTCTATCCATCCATCCATCCATCATCAATCTGTCTGTTTATCTGTCCGTTTGACCATCGTTCGTTCGACCGCGATGTAGTTTGTCCTAAGAGAGTTGCCTTATGTGACGTCATCGGCAGTCGCCGGCCGGACACATTCCGAAGGCGGACTAATTCTGTACCTTCACCGGATCACACCAAAGACTATGAAAATGGTGCGTATTGCCTCCCTGCTTGGCACCCAGTATTC
>CM020514.1:1705965-1758465 GCA_009823395.1 Thamnaconus septentrionalis | reverse complement strand
GTCATTTAAAAATTGATTTAAATTCTGATTTAAATTTCAACAGTAACGTTATTCCACGGGCTAATAATACATTGAAAAATAAAATCAGAAGAATAAACCAATGAAGTCATAATAATATCTTTCAGTGGACGTCCTGTCCTGATTGAGCAGACTATTCTGGAAAATGTAGTATTCGAGATAAATGCAGCGTTCAGGTAGGAAGCTTCTTTCGCTAACACTATTGACTGGAAATGGAAAGATTACCTCCACACAACTTGTTCTGAAACTTCTCGCAGTGCCCGTCGTCACACTGGCAGAACTTTCCGTAGTAGCTCCGCTCGCCCTCTATTTGGTGGCAGTTGCACCTGCCGCACACGCAGTCTCCTCGGCCCTCACACTCGACGCCGCTCTCGCCCTTGCACAACGCTCGCAGGGAGCGCTCGTCTTTCTCGCCCACGGAGCAGTTGCAGAACTGACCCACAAATCCATCGCTGCAACTGCACAAGAATGAGAACAACAGCAACATCTTTTAAAACACATTGCAAGAATTAAAGAAATGATATTTTCAAATGAAAAACAAAAAACTGCAAAAAGAAAAATTGCAATTATGTTAAAGGAAAGTAAGTATAAACATACATTTAGTGATATATATATATGTATATATACATATATATACATATATATACATATGCATACAGTATACATATATATATATATACAATTACATATATATATGTATATATATACATATATATATGTATACTGTATGTATATAGGTATATATGTGTATATACATATATATACATATATATGTATGTATGTACATTTTACATATATAGAATGGGTGTTTGTGTGTGCCTGTGTAAACTCTGGTAGTTGTAGGCCTGTCCAATCGCCATTTTTATGCTGTTTTTCCATTTTTGGAATGACCAGCAACAGCTGGTTGCCTCGCGGCAACACCTCGGCCACACCAGTGAAAACTTCGTGGCGGCGCCTCGGTCAGTATCCACTCCTGCCACATCCTCCTCCTCTCCTTGTGTCGACTCCTTCAAGATGGCACACCGAGAACCTTCCTATATTACCCTGAGCTGTCGTCACGTCAGCAGCAGCTGTCAGCTAGCCTGCCGGCCCTCAACTTCTCGCTGAAAAACACTGAGCACTTTTCCTTCCTTCCTTTCTTCCTTCCTTCCTGGCTTGCTTCCTCCCTTCCTTCCTTCCTTCCCTCCTTCCCTTTGATCGGGTGGACTTAATAAACTAATAACTTTAATATTCTACATAACTGATTCGTTGATTTCATTACAACACAAACGTAATAGACTGCTGCACAGTGGTTGAAAACCACTGGTCTAATTTGTGAATGATGAACTCAAGTATAAATTTCATTCGCAAAAAGGGCGACGCTCACCTGCATGTGCCACAGTTGACACTTCCTTGGAAGTTGCAGTGTGAATTGGCCGAGTCGTCTGCGTCCTTACACTCACACTCACAGTTTGTTGACAATGTCACTGTCAGAGTGTCTTTAATGCCGAGTGGTCTGATTGTCAAAGAGGTGTTCTTTATGCACGAGTCTGCAGTTACACTGACGTCAAAGAAAATCTGAAAACGTACATTTCGATGTTACTATTATTGCATAATTCATTGCCAATTCATTAGACTGTATTTAATTTATGTTCATCCAAGACTAACCAGTCGTTCTCTACCATAGTAGATTTTGTTAATGGCCAACAACAGTGGCCAGGCATATCAACCCTCTTTACAAAAGTTTAAATCACAATTGTTATTGAAAAATAAACCACACACTTAATTTGGATAAAAACGTCATGTGCAGTTTAAGTTGACTTAATAAAAATAATTTAAAAAAACATATAAACAACCCACACAGCTGGAGTTATAGTACATCACTGCTGTCACAATCAGCAGCAATAACGCCCATGCACATGCAGCTGAATTAAAACAAGTCAATTTTAAAAAGTCAAGATAAAAGTGAACGGAAGCAACAATCGGCCGAAAATCACTTTCAAAAATCAATAAGCGTTGTTTTTGTTTGTTTTGAAGAAGTGCGTGAAAGAGGATTTAGAAACAAACGCGTCGCTGCTCAGTTTAGAGCGTGCGCTTTCCTTTTCGACTGACCTTTTGTCCTTCGCGAACGTTGTCACAAACTCCTTCATTCTCAGCCGTTGGTCCGGCGTGGTCACACCTGGGAGTGTAAACAACTCTCACATTGTTTGGGAGACTTTCATGCGTGAGAGTTACTTTGGAGGACAGTCTCTGTAATATATATATACATATATATATATATATACACATATACATGTGATATAATATAATTCTCTCTCTACATAGGCTCAAGTCAGTTGTCATATGGGCGAAAGTCAGAGTTCCGCCCTGGACGAGTCCCCAGTTCATCACAGAGTCACGACAAACATTTACCCCTTCACCCCTCCCCCCCCAGCAATCATACCACTGTTATGGTGGTTTTATTTTTTTAAACATATATCATTGGTCACTCACATTGTAGGCGCTTTGGATCAGTTCGACAACATTTTTAGAATCTTTCGACAGCACTCCAACCTCCGATTTTGGAATCATTTTTGAGAGTTGCTAGGGTGTGAAAAAAAAAAGCATTTATTTTCTTTTCTTTAAAAACAAATGATAGTGAATACAAGTCATTTTTATTTGACTTACCTCGTAGACACCCACGACTTCTTCAGTGACAGCAAATATTGGCTGAATGTTTCTTTTTTCCAATTGCATTGCAAGTTGCCCAACAGACGGGTAGTCCTTCATTGAAGAAACAAATGTACGACTTACGTTAAAGACTCAGGAAGCAACACTTCAAATGAAGTGCTATCAAAGTAGCGCTTGTCTAATACCATTAAAGTGCTTTTTGTGTAGAGGTTGTGGCTGAGATAGCACTGTTCATCGTTTGGTTCCAGGATACCAGCCAGTTTTCCGTCGCCAGCCATGTGGAATCCGGCATCGGTGGTAAGCACAATCAGTCGGGTGCTGCTGTTTCTCCAGCCAATCATATCCTACACACAAACCCACAGCTTTACCGAACTGAAGGAAAAATGCCTTTCAAAATGACTTTAGGAAGGACGGTTCTACTCAAATGTGAACCCAGGACACTCGTCCAAACTACATCAAGCTACGTTCCTGAATCTGCATGTCGTCACTTCCGCTCCCACCACGCAGAGGAATACATTTTCTGTTCCGCGTGTGGCCCTTTATTATTAAATCATGGCTTTGTGTCTGACCACATTTGTTTGTTTTTCTCTTGTCAGTCATAAAAATAGTTCATAGAGAACCTGTGAGTGAAAAGGTCCTACAAATACTGTCAAAACTCACTGAAAGTGGCCGAAGGCTGTACGGCCATCTCCTACAATGAAGTACTGAATGTACTGAATATCTATCTATAGCTTTCAAGTGACCTTGTATATGTACTTTACACCCCGTTTATACCCCGTTCAACAATGCAGACAACAAATTATTTTTCTATTCTTCAGTTGTCCCGTTCACACAAGACTGCTGGAAGCGTAGTTCTGGAAAAAGTTCACCCTAGACTCCGGTTACAAAAAAGTCCGGTTTCAGAGCCAAAAAATCATGTAGACAAACACCTGGTTTCAAAAATACCCGTGTTGGTGTGTACGGCCCTTTATAAAGGGGGAAGCTCAAGTAACAACTCATTTATCTAATATTCCAACTGTTCATCAGATGTAAATATCTTGTTTTTCCTTTCTGTCTTACCCAAGAAATCTTATTTTATTATTATTTTTATTTCTTTATTTATTTCAAATTCATAAAATGGGCACGATATTGCTGTTAAAATTATGCAAATTTCCCCAATACGGGATTAATAAATGCATTCTGCTCTATTCTATTGATCACAAATTCAAACTGTCATTTCACTTTAATTCACTTTTTGACATTGCCCATGTATAACTGTTAAAACATTTGCCGTTTGCTTGAGCGTTTTATTGTGAAGTGACTCCTACCTCGCAGACGGCAGCCTGCATCATGGCGTCGAGGCTGCCCTCGGGAGAATCCAGGTTCCCAGATATGAACTGCTCAGTCACCTTTCTTTTAAATTCCCCCTCACTGGCCGTCATGTTGAGAACGTGTCTGTAGCCGAAGACGGCCTGACACTGCTGGGATTCGTCATCACATGGTCTCTGTAGCTTCTTCTCATTGGTGTTGGTGTAGGGTAGGACGGTTTTATCCACAAAGGCACCGAAACCTGGCGGTGATACAGGCAAGAAAATACATTTTTATTTTTTGTGTGGTACGTTTCAGCCAAGAGCAGTTTGAAGGTCATTTGCACTAAGGTACAAAAAAAACCAGGGCAAAATGTCGAAATAAAACCAGACAATTTTTTAAAAAAAAATGAGAAAGACAGATTAGAAAGGCGGAATGCAAGAGTTCGGGAGGTCACCCGACCATCCCTCTACTGCATGGCTCAGTGAGATAAACAGTAAGATGAGTGGAGGATTTTTGTATTTTTTTAGTATATGTAGCTGAGTTAGATGTAGCTACAGACAGACACAGCCAGCTTGGAGAACGAAGATTCTAACCCTATTATCACAATTCCAATCTTGAGGCTCAACACTCAATTGAAGCAGCCCTCAAAACTGGTTCAAGTCTTCATGGATATCTTGTGAGTTTCTGGTTATAGTAATAGACCGGACTTTTACAGTTTACGGAGTGTAAAGAGATAAAAACTAATTGTTACAATTTAAAATTATAATATACCAGTATGACAAATACAAGGGAATCTGGGGGGGGGGGTCGGACCCACCCGATTAACCCAAGAACCCCTGAAAAATGTTGTATTTTCTCATATTTTTTAAATAGCTTATATATTGTGTGTAAAAAAATATATATATATATATATATATATATATATATATATATATATATATATATATATATATACGTATTTGTATATATTATGGACTCTAATGATCACTAAAATGATCACCCTGTCTAATATTAAATTTTTCAAAATATGCATGCTGCATGTTGAGGAAATTTAGATTGGTATTGAGCAACAATGAGTGTAGTACCTTTGTCAGATTGTACAAGCACTGTCGCTACAGGACGTGACGCAAGCCTGTATGTAGATAAGGTAACATCTCACACAGATTGTGTGTCTGTCAAGTTCTCAAGGTCGTCTAGGTCATTTTAGAGTAGGAAGATCAAGTCAGACATTCAAATCAAGACAAATTCTATCAAATCAAGACAGTTCTATCATTTCTGTGCTTGTATTAGTTATTTATTAATGTCATAAATGTCTTAAAAGTTTTATTAAACTTTTTGCATGAACACAGTTCCAAAGCTTACCTATTTGAGCATGCTGAGTGATGCTATTTAGGGCTTTCAAAAGGTCTTCTCCAAGTCCTTTCACATTGTCCAAATCATCTTTCATTGAATTCGACAGGTCCATCAGGTAATAAAGATCAACTGGATAACCCTGAACTCTTTTGAAGGAAACAGTAAATGTTTGAGGGATCCCTGTTAACACAGAAAACAGTCAAATAAAAATAATAATAATAATAATAATAAAAAATAATAATCATCATCATCATTGAAAATACAATACATTTTAAAAAAATGAGATAATTCTTAGAGAGGGATAAAATAGGTAAATAGAAAATCGAGTGATGATCAAGTCTGGCTGCAGCTCACAGGGTTGCAGCTGCTCCATAAGACTTAAATATCTTGGCTTTACTCAGTATCTCGCATTGATGAACACTGAGTAGTGAGTTGATTGTACTTACCCGGGCGCAGATTAAGACTAATCGCCTGTGGACTCAGTTGTACAGGCTCCTGATGGACGAATGACTCGGACAGAGGATTCTCCTTGACAATCGTCTGACTATTGACGGGGGAAATAATTTCATTTGGATTGCAGCCTTTCTCTATGAGCTTGTCTCTCGTGTCGCAACGAGTTGCTTCATCCTTTTCAGCGTTTGTAAAATTCTGTTGAAAAAAAAAAAAAAAAAAAAAAACAGCAATCACATTTTTGATAGACATTTCTCCCCCAAAAAAAAACATAAATTAACTGTCTGCTTGGCCATGTTGAAATTTCTGGCGTGAAAATTAGATGAACCTGGACAACCTTACCAACTATATATATGTATGTCAGTGGTGGGCGTTGCATTTCACATCGAGGCCTTCAGTAGTGCTTCGTCTGAACCACACATCAAAAACGAATTAAAGAGCCATTTTCTGCCAATGTTTATGTTTGTCCACTAGGTGGCACTCCTACATAGTTGGTTAGAGGTTACCTGAAGGGAGGAGTGCACAGTTTCTGACTGCATTGCGACTCCGCATGTTGTCTGCGTTATCGAGCTATGCCGAACGAGTTTTTTTGTGCACACTGTGCCACGGTGAGCTGCAATGAACGACTTTTGAAATGCATGCAGTCTCGTCACCTTTTTGTGGATACGAACAAGGCCTGCCAATGAGATACATATATATATATATATATATATATATATATATATATATATATATATATATATATATATATATATACACACACACAAGGCGTTAAAAAACGTGTTAACTCACTATTTTATTTTATTTTAACATGCGATTAATGTCAAGCTGGACAGGGAGTCACTCATGACAAAACACGAGAGAATCTGACTAATTTTCAAAATATAATACTGCAAATGACAAATTATTGTTATGGATTATGGTTTGAGAATACCTCAAGGTTTGAGGGTTTTTTTGCGGAGAGTATCTGGACAGTATAAATATGCAATAATTTTGGAATGTTCCGATGAGAATAAAAATAGAATATTTCCACAAGGGAATCATTATTGTCCTCTCCATTTTTTTCTGGAATATAAGAAACACAATAAATATCTTGTTAAATTACATACAGAGCAGGGTAAAAAATTTGCAATTCATTTGCAATTAATCGCGAGTTAACTCAGGGCACTATGCGATTAATCGCGATTATTAAATTTTAATCGACTGACAGCCCTAACATATACATATATATATTATATATTTATTAAATCCTGGATGCAAGCAAACTTTCTCAAACTAAACTGTGACAAATCAAGCCTGATCCTAATTGGTCCAACTTAACTCACCCGAACAGCTAATGACTTCCATCTCACCATCGATAACTCCCCCCCCCGGCTCCCTTCTCTCACTGCCGGAACCTTGGAATCATCTTCGACAGTTATCTCTCCTTTAACCAGCACATCAAACACATCACCAAAACAACCTTCTATCACCTGAAGAATATTTTTTCTCCAACTCATCCAAAACTCTGCAGCACGTCTCCTTACTCACACCCGCTCACATGACCACATCACCCCTGTTCTCCAAAATCTACTGGCTCCCTGTCCTACGACGCATTGATTTCAAAATCCTCCTACTCACCCATAAAGCCCTACATTCCCAGGCCCCTCCCTACCTCACTGACATCCTTCATCCTGACACCCCTTCACGCTGCCTCTGTTCCACCAACACCAACTTCCTCACTGTTCCCAAGACCAAGCACAAAAACTGGGAAGATGCCTGCCCCCACCCTCTGGAACTCACCCCCATCTAACATCCGTGATTAAATCCCTACTCAAAACTCATCTTTTCCACACTGCTTTTAATGTGTAATTACTTTTTTTTTTTTGAGTATCATATTAGTATTTTTATACTTACTTGTTTGGTATATTTTTACGTTTCTAAAGTGAATTTTATTCTATTGAGTTTTAACTTTTTTATATTTATCTGTTCTTCTATGTAAAGGGTCTTTGAGGACTCTAAAAGCGCTCTACAAATAAAATGTATTATACTGTGTAAATATATATATATATATATATATATACATACATATATACATATATAACTTGCTGAAGTTCCAACCAAGCATCAGAATGAGGAAGAAAGGGGATTTAAATTAATAAAATAACTTTTATTTGTGAACATGTTAAAATGCGACAGTGGCTGGGAAAAACTCAGAAACCTAGGGCAGAACCAGACTCCAGAGGGCCATCATCTGGACTTTGAACATCTGGCTGGTCTGTGTATGTGTTTTAGAAACTGCTGATCTACTTGGATTTTCACACACAACCAACTCTGGGGTTTACAGAGAATAGTCCGAAAAAGAGTAAAAAAAAAATATATATATATCCAGTGAGCTGCAGTTATGTGGATGAAGATGCCTTCAGAGGGGGAATGGGCAGATAGGTGATAGAAAGGCAACAGTAACTCCAATAAGCACTGGGTACAACTGGGAAATGCAGAATACTGTCTCTGAACGCACAACACTTGGAACCTTGAAGAAGAAGAAGATGAGCTACAGCGGCAGAAGACCACACCAGGCACCACTCCTGTCAGCTAAGAACAGGAAACTGAGACCACAGTTCACACAGACTCACCAAAATTGGACTATAGAGGATTGAAATAAACGTCTGGTTTTGACAAATCTCGATTCCAGCTGCAACATTCGGAGGGTGGGGTCAGGATTTGGCATAAACAACATGGAAGCATGGATCCATCCTGCCAGGTATCAGCGGTTCAAGATGCTGGTAGTGGCGCATGTGTGTGTGTGTGTGGGTGTGGGGGGTCAAAAGAACAGCGGTACTTAACTTGTGTAGTCTCAGGACTTTTTTCCTTATCATGAAGTTGCAACCCAAATTTATTCTACAAAAATAAAAATGCTAGCCCCACTTTCTAGCATGTCTAGTCAATAAATGACCAGCATTTTATTACATTATAATTAAGTTGAGAGACACTACAATAGAGCACCTCTGGGATGTGGCATCGTAGACATGCAGCCGACAAATCATCAGCAACAGCAACTCTGTGACACCACCGTGTCAGTATGGACCAAAGATCTCAGAGGAACTTCGCTGAAGGTATGCCATGAAGAACCAAGGCACTTCTCACGGCAAACAGGGGTCCAACCTTTTATCAGCGATGAGACACCTTATAAAGTGGCCAGTGGGTGTTGACTGGAAGGTATTTATCATAGTGGGTATGGACTTTGTGATTTATTTTTTTTTTTAGTTAGTTAAACCTTTATTTAATCAGGCAAGTTATTAAGAACAAGTCCTTATCTACAATAACGGCAGATGATCCCCATCTTGTGCTGTTGTTGAGATACCCAACAATAAAAGCTATTACCTCGACTTTCTGCCTTGGGCGTAGCCTTTAGGGTTGAGGGTTTAACAAATAATGTTTAATCTTGAATACTGCTCTTTTTTTTTCCTTCAACATCTATCATTGAAACCAGGTGATGTAGTTCACCGCCACATCATCGTCAAAACCATTCACACGAGCCTCAACAAGCCAGTTTGAACATGTTGCATTGAGTTTTCCTCTCACCAGCTGCTTGCACCACACACAGAACGGTCCAGATCTGATGCAGTCACTGCAAGTGTTGACCACAGTCTTTGAGCAAACTTGATTCGGTTGAAGCAATCCTGCAAAGAAAAGGTTGACAGAATTTGCCTCATGGAAAATTGTTTCTCAAACAAAAACTGACAACCAAACAAATCACTGATACAAACATACACATATATATATACACACACATATATATGGCTTTCCAGCCAGCCTCCCTGCACTCTTCTGCCAGGTCTGCATATTTGGAACATTTCTGTTTGTTGGCAGCCTCCAAGCCCTCCTCCCATGGGACCGTGACCAAAAGGTCTTGCGTGGCTCTGACCACGGCCAGGTCAGGCCGAAGTGATGCTTTTATGATCTCCCCGGGGAATTGGAGCCTTGCAGCACTGCTGGTTGAGAGGAGTCTTGCATTTTCTCTCTGTGGAGGGGGGTTGGTGTTCTCCCCAGCCCTTGCAAACAAGATTGGAAGTTTCACTGGAGCGGAGGGTCTGCTGTTAGCCTCCTGTATGGATGACTCTGCCACCTCTGCCAGCTTCTTCAGCACCAGATCATGACGCCGCCTGTAGCAACCTTGGGACAACACTGTCTTGACGCCCGACAGGATATGCTGGATGCTTGCGTTGATGGTACTTCTGAGGGGACAGGTCTCTTCAGCACCAAACCATTGGTGGAGGTTTCGAGGACAAGGTAGGGTGTCATAGGTGGATCCGACCAACCCACACCACGAGCTCGTCAATTCTCTTCAGCAGTCTTGTTGTAAATTACATGCTGCTGTCTGGAGAATGGTGGCGATATCCATGTAACCTATCATGCATGGTGGTAGCCTCTGACACAATAGTGTCACTCCTCCGACCATCTTCCTTGCCCCCATGAGAATGATCTTGAAGGCTGCTACCAATAGGATCAAAGAGATCGAGCAGCCAATGCCAATGCTTATTTCCAGCCAGTCTGTAGTGAAGTCCTGATGGGTGGAGCACGTCTGGAGGTCTTCTAAGTATTTGGTTACCAGGGCACGAATGCCGACGGGGAAGTAGGAGAAGTCCACGGCATACTCGATGAGTTGATGAGGAACGGATCTGTACGTGTTGGCAAGGTGCAGCCACACCTCTCTCAGGTGGTGGTGGGATTATCCTCCTTCGTGATAAGGACTGTAACAGCTACTATATAGCATGGCCCTTCCCCTTTAAATTTGCTTAATAAATCAATCAATCAACTTTTATTTGTACAGCGCTAAATCACATCCAGAGACGTCTCAAAGCGCTTTGTACAATCAGAGAAAATGGAACCAACTCGGCCCCCAGAGCAAGCAAAGTGCGACAGTGGCCAGGAAAAACTCCCCTGTGGGAAGAAACCTAGAGCAGATCCGGACTCCAGATAAATTATGGTCAAGTTATTTACCACGTCCACACACTTTTGTAAAGTAATGTTTTATAAGGAATATGTACATTTGTTTGAATGTGTTAGGGAGCAACTATATAACTGATGCTTTAACTGGAAATTAGCCAATGGCTACAATCTGGTCTGCTTATATTACTGGATGGTGATGTTCATTAACTTGCTAAGTCCCTCTCACAAAAAATGAAAATTCAAATTGCAAACACATCCTCTTTGTTATTTGAGTTTGTGAAAATGGGGCTTGTGTGTCATTTTTAATCAATAATTCACTTTGCACTGATTTAACATTCTATTACAACTTACCACCTCTGGCCATCACCAAGAGTAGAAAAAATACCTGACAGAAATCCATGTCCTACACCAAGAAAAGAAAACAACATTTTAGATGAATGTGTTTGAAACTCAACATGTCAACCTTCTACTTGGAAGCATCAGGCACCCGGCTTTAAAGAGTCGGCAGGTCATTCCAGAACTGGGGTTCACCAACCTTTTTGATACTTGAGAGCTAATTCATGGGTCCTGAGTCATATTTAGGGCAACCAGGAAGCTAGAATCTTCAGAAATGATTCGCAGTTAGCCTCAGTGTTTGGAAGTTTCACTTTCTACCTAAACTAGTTCAAAGCTCAGTTCACACATTTTAAAACTAACTAATTCAGTTCATCGTTCATAATTCCACATTTTCAACTAAATTTCATGGTTCCCAAAAATGAACTAATTTAGTTCTTTTTTTCCTCCAATACTTTGCCGCGAGCTACTATTTGTCAATACCACAGACAATCTAGCAATTATTTTATCAATTTTAACACCAAAACTATGTCAGATTAATCGTCATATATTTTTTTGAATTATAATTCAGCCAGGTATACAATAGCATTGAGAGGACAGCCCTCAGAATACTGGCATTTCCCTCATGCTTTATTCAGTCCACACTAGTAGCAGCTGCAGCGTTCATCTCGAGAGTATATTTTCATAAACATGAGGAAAAACTTGCTGTTTGAATGGTCTGTAGACTCTTTATTATGAATGCAAAAACCGGAAAGCATAGATACTGTGTTTAAAGGAAATGGAGAGGTATCAATATGTTACAACACTGTTTATGATTAATAATATCACATGACCGAATTGATATTCAACTAAAATATTTTCAAATAACAAATAGGAATGATTGGAAAAAGTGGAGAGAAAAAAACAGGTGAGTCTCATGCAGTCAGTGGAGTACTATGATCCGACACTGATTTCAATTCATTTGATCACATCACCTAGGAGCTATTGAGCTAAAATGCTAACATTTTCTTATTAAAATTCTTTAAAAATACTTATAGACTTAAAATGTAAAAATAAGAGGTGTGCCTCATGTAGCCAATGGAGTACTATGAACATACACTGATTTTGAGTGATTTGATCACATGGCCTGGAAGCTATTGAGCTAAAATGATAATATTTTCTTATAAAAAATAATTTAAAAATAGGAATAGACTTAAAATGTGAAAACAAGAAGTGTGCCTCATGTAGCCAGTGGAGTAGTATGATTCTACACTGATTTCAAGTCATTTGATTACATGACCAGGAAACTATTATTTACTACGGAAGCGTATTGCATTCACTTGGCAAATAAAAAAAATCAGTTTTTCAGTGTAATTATTTCTGTTTTTCGTGCAATTTTTTTTTTCCAGCCCAGATTTTCGTGCTATTTTTTTTCTGCCCTGTTTTTTGTGCTAATTTTTTTCCGCCCTGTTTTTTTTTTTTTTTTTTGAAATCCCGCGAAAAAACAGTAGACTGGTGACTCTACGGCATGGATGTTCTCTACGGTGGTGACACATGTCACCACGTAGCCAGTCTGAATGCACTTCAAATGCATCATTTTGTATCCATGGAGCCATGATGCCATAATTATCCAATTGATGCCGGAGAAACATTGCGATGTCGAGAATATCTGAATGGGCTTTCCTTCGAAACAACCGCAAAGTCCTCAGATGCCTAAGTAAAGTTGATAAACTGATTGTAATGCCATCTATGTCACTTAAAGACAGGACTATTTCCCAGAGTCTTAAACCCATGTGAAAATAGAATTTGATTGAACTGAACAAGCTGGCCATGTTTGCTTCCATTATATCTAGCTCCCAATGAAAGAATGGATGCGATTGTTTCCGATGCTCTCTAAACTCGGGATAATAGCCAGTTTGCACGCCCTGTTTTTTGTGCAAAAATTTGCACGAAAAACAGGGCGGAAAAAATTTGCACAAAAAACAGAGCTGAAAAAAATTTGCACAAAAAACAGAGCTGAAAAAAATTAGCACGAAAAACAGAGCTGAAAAAAATTAGCACGAAAAACAGGGCGAAAAAAATTAGCACGAAAAACAGAGCTGAAAAAAATTTGCACGAAAAACAGGGCGGAAAAAATTTGCACGAAAAACAGGGTGGAAAAAAATTAGCACGAAAAACAGGGCAGAAAAAAAATTAGCACGAAAAACAGGGCTGGAAAAAAAATAGCACGAAAAACAGAAATAATTACACTGAAAAACAGAGATTTTTTTTATTTGCAAAGTGAATGCAATACGCTTCCGTAATTTACTTATACAAGTTTCTTTAAAAAAAAAAAAAAAAGTTCAGTAGCTTCCAGGTAATGTGATCAAATGACATGAAATTTAGAGTAGAATCATTGTACACCACGTGAGGCACACTTCTTGTTTTCACATTTTAAGTCTATTCCTATTTTCTATGATTTTTTTTTATAGGAAAATTATAAGTCTATTTTCTGTCGAATATCCAACTTGAAACTAATTTCACCTAGGTCCATTTCATTTGACCATGGTTCATTTGTCAACCACGGGACATTTCTGTATTTTAAGAGATGGTTGGCAACTCTAACCCCAGCCTACGGTCAAGCAAACCAGCAGTTCGACAAAAGCAATCAAGCCAGCAGACACAGATTTCTGCTTGCTCTGTGTACACCAGGTATTACGGTAACTGCTAACTTTTTCGCACAATGGCGGAGGAGGAGAGAGAAGCGTCACTCTGTACTGGGTTACTGATTAATATTTCTGAAATACTTGTAATTGTCACTCCATGATTCTACTGCAGGCTGTTAGTGCACCACCCAAGGATGCACAATAATATGCAACAATAATTTTCAGAAAATTTTGATGTAGCATTTCAAAATATAGCTCATCCAAAAAATTTGATTTTATTGTTGTATTTCATATTAATATTTCTGAGAAATTCCGAGTTTTCACTCCATGATTCCACTGCTAGTACACAACCTCAGGATGCTCCACAGTATTTTTCAGAAAAGTCTGATGTAGCATTTCAAAATAAAGCTCATCCAAAAACTGACACTTTGTGTTTGGATTGTATTGCATTTCAGATTAATATTTCTTAGAAATTCCAGGTTTTCACTCTATTATTCCACTGCAGGCTGCTAGTACACCTCTCCAGAATGCCCCACACCCAATTTCATAAAGTTCTGATCAAGCATTTCAAAATAAAGCTCATCCAAAAACTGACACTTTGTGTTTGGATTGTATTGCATTTCAGATTAATATTTCTTAGAAATTCCAGGTTTTCACTCTATTATTCCACTGCAGGCTGCTAGTACACCTCTCCAGAATGCCCCACACCCAATTTCATAAAGTTCTGATCAAGCATTTCAAAATAAAGCTCATCCAAAAATTTACACTTTGTGATTGTACTGTACATGATTTCAGATGAATATTTCTGAGAAATTCCTAGTTTTCAATCCATGATTCCACTGCAGGCTGCTAGTGCACCTCCCCAGGATGCCCAAACCCAATGTCCCAAAATTCTGATGTAGCATTTCAAAATAAAGCTCATCCAAGAATTGTGATTTTATTGTAGTACTGTACTGTATTTCAGATTAATATATCTCAGAAATTCCTAGTTTTCACTCCACGATTCCACTGCAGGCTGCTAGTACACAACCTCAGGATGCTCCACAATAATTTTCATAAAATTCTGATGAAGCATTTCAAAATAAAGCTCATCCAAATATTGTAGCTCAAAGTACAATATTCAAAGTGCAAAAATTTTAAACATCTGTATTTTTCAAGCCAGCTGCATTACCGTCTGGGTCGGTGCTGACTTTTCCATAAAATTCTGTCAAATAGTCACACGAGTTTGAGCGTTCAAATCAGTGCTGCCTCGTCCATGTGTACCAGGATGTTGTTGTGACGACTAGTGACGTATCTGTTGGAGCGACAGAGAGGCAGCTTGCGGTTGCCAGATTGGGTGGTTTTCCGCTAAATATTAAAGCCTGTTTACGGTGTGTTTGAGCTGTGCCTGGAGGGCTCACCATGTTGGTGACCCCCGATCAAGAATCTGAGGGTATTTTCTTCTTAAATATTCTGCTACGCATTTATCAAGATTGGATCACAAACTATAAAAACCTCGATTGGCTGTGCTTTTTCATCAATTGTATTATTTTATACACGCACATACATTTATACGTAATGTACTTATTGCTTGCTTCAATGGGTACACTTAACAGAACCTGAAAAATTACAATAATTGATACTTTGAATAATGATATGATAATATGATAAATAATTTACCATTTAGTAAATATAGTAAAATTCTATGTCGCCATGATTCTACTGCAGGCTGTTAGTGCACCACCCAAGGATGCACAATAATATGCAACAATAATTTTCAGAAAATTTTGATGGAGCATTTCAAAATATAGCTCATCCAAAAAAATGTGATTTTATTGTTGTACTGTATTGTATTTCATATTAATATTTCTGAGAAATTCCGAGTTTTCACTCCATGACTCAACTGCTAGTACACAACCTCAGGATGCTCCACAATCTGATGTAGCATTTCAAAATAAAGCTCATCCAAAAACTGACACTTTGTGTTTGGATTGTATTGCATTTCAGATTAATATTTCTTAGAAATTCCAGGTTTTCACTCTATTATTCCACTGCAGGCTGCTAGTACACCTCTCCAGAATGCCCCACACCCAATTTCATAAAGTTCTGATCTAGCATTTCAAAATAAAGCTCATCCAAAAATTTACACTTTGTGATTGTACTGTACATGATTTCAGATGAATATTTCTGAGAAATTCCTAGTTTTCAATCCATGATTCCACTGCAGGCTGCTAGTACACCTCCCCAGGATGCCCAAACCCAATGTCACAAAATTCTGATGTAGCATTTCAAAATAAAGCTCATCCAAAAATTGTAATTTTATTGTAGTACTGTACTGTATTTCAGATTAATATATCTCAGAAATTCCTAGTTTTCACTCCACGATTCCACTGCAGGCTGCTAGTACACAACCTCAGGATGCTCCACAATAATTTTCATAAAATTCTGATGAAGCATTTCAAAATAAAGCTCATCCAAATATTGTAGCTCAAAGTACAATATTCAAAGTGCAAAAATTTTAAACATCTGTATTTTTCAAGCCAGCTGCATTACCGTCTGGGTCGGTGCTGACTTTTCCATAAAATTCTGTCAAATAGTCACACGAGTTTGAGCGTTCAAATCAGTGCTGCCTCGTCCATGTGTACCAGGATGTTGTTGTGACGACTAGTGACGTATCTGTTGGAGCGACAGAGAGGCAGCTTGCGGTTGCCAGATTGGGTGGTTTTCCGCTAAATATTAAAGCCTGTTTACGGTGTGTTTGAGCTGTGCCTGGAGGGCTCTGCGCATCCTGCAATCTGGCACACTCGTGAACAGAGTTTTGAACGCCGCTCACAAACGCCAGAATGAACGCGTTCAACAACAACGCGTTCAAATGCAAGTAAAGAACGTGGTTAGGCTTTCGTTACATATGACTAATGGTACTCATCTGATGTGAAGCCACTGATCACGTTAATGGGTTCTCAGTAGTTGCGCTATTTTTAGAACAGGCCACAGGAGCGACTAATGCGGCCCTTGGCAGCAGGGAGCACCATGTTGGTGACCCCTGATCAAGAATCTGAGGGTATTTTCTTCTTAAATATTCTGCTACGCATTTATCAAGATTGGATCACAAACTATAAAAACCTCGATTGGCTGTGCTTTTTCATCAATTGTATTATTTTATACACGCACATACATTTATACGTAATGTACTTATTGCTTGCTTCAATTTGTACACTTAACAGAACCTGAAAAATTACAATAATTGATACTTTGAATAATGATATGATAATATGATAAATAATTTACCATTTAGTAAATATAGTAAAATTCTATGTCGCCATTCGGTTTTAAATATGACTTGCTTAATGTTAATGTAGGCAGCTTTTGAAGTCAATCTTGCCCAACATTTTAGCAGTAGCATGTTTCACTATTATAGAGTTTATTGTACAAGTTTTTGCTCTTAAATATGAGGCATTATGCAAAAGATAATGGGTCAAAAACCTTTTGAGCTGACAAACTTCTGGCTGTTTACAATAAAACGATGTGGACAGGGAGTGGAAGGGAAAATAGAAAGGGAACAGGCAGCGGAACACGTGCATCCCTATTCATATTCTTGTATTTTCTGTTGACTGTATTATTATTAAGGCACAACACCAAACACATAGCCTAACACACACATTTTCAATGGAAAATAACATGAATTAAGATGATCAAGTGACAGTTTCACGAATCGTAAAACTGTTTTAGATGTCGTATGAGACCACGCCCTTCGTTCAACATATCTAGGGATGAATCAGGCTCTTCCGCAGGGGTTCACCAGCGTGGTGGCCATGGGCGACCACAGGCCCAGGTCAACAGGTTGTTGACAGCTACTGACAACTCGTCGAGAACGTGATCACGATCTTCATATTCACTGCCAGTCAAAAGTTTGGTCACATGCTTCTCATCTAGTGGTTTTTCTTTCGTTTTCATGACTATTTGCATTGTAGATTGTCACTTAAGGCATCAACGTTTACACTTTAGATTATCTAGAATAGCCAACCTTGATATAACATATATATATATATATATATATATATATATATATATATATATATATATATATACATATAAAAATAAATTGCCACATTAATCCACATATTGTTGTCATAAATTTGATGTCTTCAGTATGTATCCACAATGTAGAAAGTAGTAAAGATAAAGAAGAAAAGATGTGTCCAAACTTTTGACTGGTGGTGTAGATCAGCATTATTAATAATCAAATATAACTGAGAAAAAATATGTTATTTCAGGATAGTGTAGCAAACTAGTTGCCCATTATCTGACTCAGGACACATGAAGTGGCTCTCAGGGTCAAAAATGGTTGTTGACCCCTGACCTGTACCTGTCTGTTTTGTCTGTTTGTGTAAATATTACTAATGAACAACGTGCCTCTACATTCAGCATCAATATTTCACATTAAAAGCCTTTAATGGTTTTTTTTCTCCAGTGCTTTCTATTTCTGTCTGCTTTGGAGTTTTTTTTTCCTCTTCTAGGGTGTCTTCTCGCTATTGACGCAACGTGCTGCTCAGCTGCAAGGCTGCAAACTGTGTTGAAGCCCAACACCAAATAAGGACGTGTGAGAAGGAGATGAAAGACTACTTCCTCTTTCTTACTCTGGCACAACAAAAATGATTGTTAACACCAGTGTGGACTTGAATGCAGTGCACTCTATACATTTGCTTGCTTTAATAAATATTTCACAAATAATGGGTTTCAATAAAAAAAAACAAGAAAAAAGGAATTAATCCTTATTATATTCATAAAGAATATGGGGAGAATATCTGTATACTGTCCTAAAGTCATTAATATCTTTCAAAGGCAGTTTGAAAACATATGGGCGGTCTGGTAGAGTCCTGTTCAAACTGTCTTTCTTTTTCTGGGAAACAAAATCAATCAATCAATCTTGAACGTAACCTTAATTTTACAAACAAACAGTCCCCATCTTTCTCCCCCTCCCGTCTAGGTTCAGCAATATCACAGCAAAAAGAAATCATCATCATCGTCGTCATCATCGTATTTGATTATAAAATGAGATGGATGTGCTCACCTTTGAAAGTCTCAGCATGTGCAAACATGAACAACACATTATTTTAACAACATCTCACATGGGTGGACCACAGCACATGACAACCGGAATTGTGAATTTGTGCAACTTACCGTCAACTGGATGAAACTCGAACTTGTGTCTGACAGTTGACGAGCTGATTTTGATCTTGAGAAGGAAGTTGCACCCACATGACACAAGGGAGGTGTCACAGAACATATTTATTTCCAGCCGTGTGTGCAGGAAGGGGCGGGACAGGAGGACTAGCGTGAACATCTGGATCAGTGTGAGCAGTTTTCATACTCTCAATACTATCATTTTTTGTTTTTCTTCTTTTTCAACTGCAGCACAACCAAACTCTAACCCGTTACAGTTCTGACCAATGAGTTTACTTTGGCGAGGTCCTCTAAAATAGATAACATAAGATAAGGTGTGCTCTATTATCTGTCCCAAAAGGTGACAGAAAATTTCCTTTGCTATGACCCACAATGACACGAAGAAGAAATAAAATAAATAAATATGTAAATAAATAAATAAATAAATTCATTCATTCATCTTCTATACCCGCTTATTCCTGTTCAGGGTCACGGGGTAAATAAATATATAAATAAATAAATTAAAACATATGGCTAGGGCCTTTAAGGGCTGTTAAAAAACAGCAGCTGGTGGTGGTGGCACCAAAAAATTAGGCACCAGGATCTCGTATTTACGAGAAAAGATTCCGTAATAATATAGTAATTACGATATTATGGGATCAGGATGTCGTAATTACGATATTATGAGCTCAGGATGTCGTAATTACGATAAAATCTAAAAGAAAAAACGGAAACGTCTAAATCCGTAATCATTGGGCAACGATGGCGCAATAGCAGCTAACCTGCTATTGCTACATTCTCGGTGAGAGACAATGGGAAATACTTGCATTTCTGAAAACTGAGGATGGTATTAATATTAGAATGTCTACACTGCGCAGGCATCTCAAATAGTTAGGATTGTTCTGACGTTCTCGAACAAGCCAACCAACAGTTCGGCAAAAGCCGTCGCTTTCCGCTTGCTCTGTGTATACTAGGTATTACGGTAATTACTGAGCACGAGAGGGAAACTAGCAGGGACGCGCAGTCAGGGGATGCAGGGGAGGCAGTGCCTCACTTTGCCACCAGGGGGGTAAAAGGCTCAAAACTCAGTGCCTCAGCTGTCACGATGAAAATAAAACAAGTATTAATATTTTTCCTCTGGTCTATGCTTTCAATAATCAATTTTGCTGTGGTTCCTATATATATTGATAGTTTTCATAATCTGAAATAAGCTGAAATTCTGTATGTCCTGTTCAAATAACAAGGGAGAGACGAGAAGTGAGGCAGTGACAGGTAGAGCCTCCCCACTGATTGCGCAATCCCCCACAAACTGTATTGAGCGCGTGCCAATGGCGCGTGCTTGTTGCCGCAGCCACAAGTAAAAGGCATGCCTTGAGGCAGTGCCGCTGCCTCAAAGAAGGGGGCGATAGTGAGCCTAGAGTTCATCACCTGGACCGGTAAACTCTTGCAAAAGAAAAAACAGCACCACAACAACAACAACAACAACAACAACAACTGCTGTGCAAACTGCAATCATTTTAGACCCTGAAAATGGAGCATTTGATTTCTAAAAGAAGAAAATTCTCAAAACTGGACTTTCAATCGAAGCAAGAAGTCATACGAAGCGGGAAACCAACACCAGATCTGCGAGGTGTGCTTCAAACGACGGGGGTGCCTGGAAAGAATATAACTCGTTCTTTTGCAAACGGACTGGTATTCTCGAAAAGGTTGGCTTGGTGGCTGTGCTATAAAAAAACAAAAAAACAAACAAAACTCGCCTTGACTGCTTTCCCTGCCTTTTATTTTCAACATGTGACAATGTCTGGATTTGAATGCATGGATTTCATTTACAAGTAAAAGTAAAGTAAAGGTACTATCCTGCATTATACAGTGGCGTGTTTAAAATGTTTTTCAATTTAATGAAAAATGGGACAACACCCAGAATTGAAGCTGTTCTATTAGCGTCATACTGTATGTTTGTAAATCTGACTTTTGAGTCAGTGCCTCCCCGACCCCATACCTCACTGCACGTCACTGGAAACTATAGGTAGACTCGCCTTTCTCTGTACTAGGTTTCAGATTTATATATTTATTCTTTGCTGTCAGTCCATTCTTCATTCTAAATAAATTTCCTCAAAAAAAAAAAAAAGATTTATCTGTTTAACTGCGATAGCGGCATCACACTGCGATAGCGGCATCATTTCCCCGCTGATGACAGATTTAGAAGTTTCCTTTTAATTTTATCTCGTAATTACGAGATCCTGGTGCCTATTTTTTTTTTTTATTTTTTTTTTTCAGTAGTTATGGCAGATGGAATTGAAGATTTTTTTTTTTTTTTTGGGTGCTTTTCTGGGCCAGTGGGACTTTGTACCTTCTGCCTGACTGTAGTAACTGGAAGGAGTGACTTAGGGGATGTGAGGGGTCGTCTGTGATCAGAGTGGCCTGATAGCTTAGACGAGTGTATGGTGAACCGCATATTATACTGGCCTGGTTTCTTACACGGGAGAGCCTGGTCTCGTGTTTGGTTGTGAGCAGGTTATAGCAGGAGGAAATGTTGGATGTGTAGATTCAATGAGTGAGCAATAAACCAGGGTCAAAATGTCCTTGCTGATATTGAATGTTTGAAGATTCCTCAGCAGGTGGAGGTGCAGTTGCGCTTTCTTGTATATTTTATAGTTTGTGTGTTGTGTGGAAGATAGAGAGGTGTCAATCTCAGTCCCCTGGTATTTAAAGGACTGGACCTGTTCTGCCAGCTGCCCATGGACGCTGAGCAGCTGGAAAATAGAAATACAGTATGATCCATTTTTATATTGAACTGCACAGCAGCACAGTTCAAATAGCGCTGCTTCAAGTAACTATTATATACTATTACTATATACCATTATAATGACTGAATTACTTTAAATTTGAAATACTAAAAATGTTTTAAATACTTAATATCAAAGACCGTAAAGAAATCAATAAATTGCAGCGGGACGCAATCGTCACCATAGAAATGGTTGTTCATATAACATACACTAGATGGCGATGTTTCCATACGACGACGACGACTACGAAGAAGAAGAAGTAGACGAAGAAGACGAAGGTTACAGGCATGGGTGAAGTCATTTGAGATCGAACTTCATCATTCGGTAAGAGTTCTTCTATCGCTGACAATTTAATATCCTCGCGCCTTTTTCCACATGCATTTTGTCTTCGTCAAAGTGACCTTGTGTGTTTCCTCACAACTATAATAGCACGCGGCATACACGTCACAACAACAAGTCATTTTATACAAGACAGTCGGAGCTCTTTAGCTACACCACAACAGATTCCCCAAGTCGCTAACACACAGTCCGAGGGCGCGCGGGTTGCTACTAGTTTGATTTGCAACAGTGAAGCCCTGCACGACGGCACTGGAAGTCCATTGCACACGCACACACACACACACACACACACACACACACACACACACACACACACACAGAAACAACCTTCAAGATTCAAAGATTTTAATTGGTCACATGTCACGTGACATGTGCCATATACAATATATAATTAGTTGCAAACAACGGAACATTAAATTCATTTTCATATGTTAAATTAAGACGAATGTCTAAAAGGTCTGGAACACTGCGGCTCACATCAGACACCAGTGGGCGGGGGAGGAGGTGTGTTGCACGGCAGTCTTTCAATCATTTACCTTTGGCAGAAACGATAACGACCGACTTCAACGGACCGACAGAGCGAGACGACGTCATGGCCGGTGTGAGTTTGTGTCCGCTGAACTCTGTTCTGTTTTGATTATTGGTGCACGTGGGGCAGTCTGAAGTCACAGATAGTGATGTGTGTGTGTGTGTGTGTGTGTGTGTGTGTGTGTGTGTGTGTGTGTGTGTGTGTGTGTGTGTGTGTGTGTGTGTGTGTGTGTGTGTGTGTGAAGGTGCTGCACTGCAGAGCCAGGGTGGTCTCCTATCTCCCGGGGCTTCACGTCTTGGTGAGTCGGGTGGGAGCCGCTGGAGGAGTCCTGTCGGGAAACAAACCGGTCGTCTCCGATCAGTCATCCATCCTCTCCTCTGACCTCGGTATTCATGTTTTGTCTACATTTCATTCTGCACCCCCCCCCCCCCTCCTCCACCCTAACATTTCCTTTTCCATGCTGCCTCTGTGGTTATAAGGCGGGCAGCTTGAGAGCACGGTGCCCTCCGGACCTCAGGAACCGAACGTGCTGCTCCTCCTGCGTGGCGGTGACGGAGGCTGTGGCCGTCATCAGGAAGCTAGCAGGAGGGTGCCACTCGCAACACCCGCACCTGGCGGTGAGGAGGAGGAGTCGGTGATCTGCCACTACTTTGAAGGGCTGTTGGTGCGTTTGAAGTGTCTATGAACACACACAGCATATACAGTACTACCCAGAAAATTAGAATATCCTGAAAAGGTTGTAGTATTTCTTAAAAGGTGAATTTGACATAATATATAAACGAATAATATGCAAATCAATACATTTCAAGGTTTTATTTCTTTGGATTTTGCTGATCAGGTCTTGCAGCTTAAAAAAACCTCAAATTCAAAAACTCAGACAATTGGAATATTACATAAAGTCAAATCTTTATGAAAATCTTAATCAGCAAAGTTACAACAATTTGCGTGTAATGGCTGAATAAAATTAGTTGGTTTCATCTTTGATGTTAAATTGCCAAAACAAAACAACTTTTACTTGATGTTCTAATTTTTCCGGGTCGTACCTGTATGTGTGTATTTATTTTCATTTGACCAACCACAAAACAAACTCATCTATCTCATCTATTACACCTGAACAGGTTGTTAATCGTGCTGCTCCACTATGAATTGATTTGCATCTAGAGCAGCGGAGGGCAAACTTTTTGACTGCTGGTCCACAGTGGGTTTCTAAAATTTGATAGCGGAGCTGGAGCAGGAGCAGATGGATGGAGTGTTTTGGTGGCGCACCACAGAGGAGAAATAAATACATCGTGGTATATGTCGAAAACATGCTGCTTTAATGCTATCAAAGATGAACACAAGCAAAGTTACAACAAAATTTGCCTCTTTGAAGCCCCACGGTGTTTTAGCTCTTTATTGAAATGACTCTTAAAACGCTGAAAAAAATGGATGAAGTTCAGCTAGTTCGTTACTTATTTACTGGAAATATAGTTTCTTCAGGTTCAGCGGCCTGGATTAAAAATACTGTCTCATTGTGGTCGTTGTAGTCAGCGTTTTATTGCATCATTAAAGCAGCAGACTTTTGAAAAGTCCCTCCAGGATGAAGTATGTTAAAAAAGGAAAATTAATTTTTTTGTTTGTTCAATTCCCACATTTTCGTAGCGTCTATTTGTGTAATTTTAGATTAAAAGAAATAATAGATTATGAATAGCAGGTGTAATAGGCATTTAGATGGACATGATTACAGATACATGCCTGATGGCGTGTTAGGGGATTTTTTTAATTTTATTTCATTTTTTTTTTTTTTTCAAACCAAAAAAATGTCTTTTACTATATCAATAAACAATGTGGGAGGGGCATAGGTAGCGTCTGGAAGCTTAGCATTGTTTCTGGCTGTTGTGAGAAGAGGAGGAGGATTTAACTTCATCTCAGTGTTTGTGTCTTCAGCTTTTCTGCAATTTGGCTTCCTCAAACCTCTGTTTGTTTGTTTGTTTGTTTGTTTGTCAGAAGAAAGCTGATCCGTCTCCGTCCGACAGTGTCCCCAAAGCAGGAGAGTACTTTGAAAAGTCAAAAGTGGAGTGCATCACACAGCCCTGCCCTGAACAACTGAAAATGGGTCAGTCAGAGATGAGTTGGTTTGATTATCATTATTATTATTATTAGTAGTAGTAGTAGTAGTATAATATAGTTACTATTATTATTGTTGCTGCTGTCTGCTTCTCACGCATGCATGTTTCTGTCGTTTGCTGCCGACGATGATGTGATGTCCAGACTTCTGCTCCATGTTCCCGGAGGCTACGCCCTCTGACCTGATGCTGATCACCGTCACCCAGAAGACAGTGAATGACATGGTGTACTGGTCCTTTGCTGTGGAAGGAAGAAAGAGAGCAGTTGCTGGAGAGGGTGAGTTTGGAACCGACGTCAACCATAAGAAGGTCAAGAAGGACAGTTGTTGTTGTTGGAACTCGTGTTAAGTGTTTATTTAATTACAGTTAAGTCACAGTTACTGGAGCATTTGTATATCGCCAGCAGACGAAAATTATGATGAACGGATTCGAGTTTTTTTCAAATCAAATTCAAATGGCCATGGGCTTATTGTGCAGCAGTGATGTTTTATGGTGCTTTTGTGATTGAAAGACATGAAGTCAACTAGGGATGGGCGATATGGACCAAAAGTTTTATCACGATAATTTCTGGCATTTATCGCGATAACGATAAAAGTGACGATAAAAAATATAAAACGATTCAACTCCATGTTTTGGGATTTTTTTGAAACCGCACTCGGGGAAAAAACGCGTTTACACGAAGTCGTATTAATAAAAAAAATAAAAAACGTTTACACGGATGCACTGGAAATGACTGAAAATGATGTAGTACCTATGCCCGGCCTGGTGTGGCGCCGCAAGTTTATTCCCTGAAGTAAAAACAAGCGCCACAGAGAACAGAAAGAAAGATCGCTCGTGAAAAAAGACGGTGTGGATAAACGACAGAGTTCAACGTCTGCTTCGAGTCACTTTAGAACACAAAGCCTGAAAAGGTCCATGCTCAGATTGACTCGGAGTCGTGCCAGTAAAAGTTGGCTAACATTTTGCGTTTCCTGCCTCGACATCCCGGTCCGCCGACCCAAAAGAAAATAAATAAAAAGTAAAACAAGATGTTTGCAAATCGTTTCCGTGGTGTTTATTTTCACCATGCACACAATCCACGATGGATTCTCGAGCACGGTGGCTACGCTATCAGCCCCGTGCTTGTTATTGAGCTGCACCTGAGCTGCCGGCAGCCAACAGCAAGTGCGTTGCGCACTTACGCAATTACGTCATCAACACGAGTTTATCGCGATTACCGCGAGATGACATATTCTTACCGCGGTAAATGTTGTGACGATATATCGCCCATCCCTAATGTCAACCCATATCAGATGGTAGTTTGACTCAGATCGGCAAAATACAAAATTCAGAAGCTTTTATCCAAAGCGACACACAACACAAGCAAGAATTCAGACTGGCGGGAGAGAAAAAAACCTGAGCAAGTGCAACATCATGAAATCACATTTAGAACAACAGTTGAACATCGGTGTCAACAGTAATCAAGGAAGTAAAAACAGGTAAGGGTGCATGCATTTATTGGTCTAGGTTGAAACTGAAGCACTGATACTGGAACATCAACTTTTAAAAGCATTCTGTATTGAAGTCTTTGAACAGCTGCAGTGTTTAAATTGCAGGATGCTTCACAGTAGCACATAAATTGCCCTGCTTTGTAGTTTATAGATGGTGCAAAGAAAATCTGCTCGGCCCTGCAGAGTGAAGGATTCTGGGCCGACTTCATTGATCCCTCTTCTGGATTGCCGGTAAAACAACTCGACCGCTCCTCCACTCACCAGCTGGTGTGAATGACGCCTGTTGGTGAATAAAAACACTGAACAGAATAGAATACAGTAGAACACCTTCATTAGTCCCACAATGGAGACAGTTTCATAATTACAGCAACAACCTAGTAAAAAAAACGGGTGGACAGCACCCCCTGCTTTCAGATCCACCAACAACCTGGCAACTGTGTTGTTTTTGTAAAGTTTCCAGGGTGTGATTATTATGGTTTTATCCATTTTGTTAAACACAACTAGCGGAGTAGTCTGTGTGATACGCAGGTAGAAGCGCCATAAAAACCATTAGAAAAGGTCCTGAATTACCATACAACCACTAGAAAAGGTCCCAAATTACCGTACGACCACTAAAAATGAGCAAAAATACAAATCGGTGTGTTTTTTTTTGACTCGACGTTCCTCTTTCATCTTTTAAAAATTAGATTAAATAGGCGATTTATGTAATGATCTGTTCAGAGAATTTATTGTTTGCACCACTTTTTGTACTAGATTGCTGAAACTTAGCGTGTTCATGATTTATTATTTATTTTAACACATATTTCTTGTGACTGCTGTTCGTTAATTAATTAAAATCCAGTTGTTCTATATCTTGTGTTGCTGACAATACAGTGGCATTCAGACAATTAAATCATCAGTCTTTGTATGATCTCACTTCTGTGTGAATGAAGAGGGAATGATCGTTCTTATTGTTGTTGTTTTCTGTGTGTGTCTGTCTCCTCCAGTTCTTTGGGCTGTACACCAACAACACGCTGTTCGAGACCGACGACCGCTACCGTCATCTGGGCTTCCAGACGGAGGACCTGGGCTGCTGCCGGGTGATCCGACACCAGCTGTGGGGGACGAACGTTTTTGTGGGGACAATATTCACCTGTGCGCCACCTGACAGCTCTGTCATGAAGAAGCTACAGTGCTGCTGACAGACGCGACGTTTCTCGTCGTCGTCCTCATCAAGTGCTTTGGACAAAAATGTGATTTTTTCTTATTGTGCAACATAGAGATATTTTCCACAGAGTTCACAGGCATCCAAGCTCACGAATGTGTCATTTTCTTTTACTGTCATATCCACGCAATTTTTAGCTTTTATCTTAAAAAAAAAAAATTAATAGAAACACTATATGGTTGACAGTGTGGCGCTGTGTTGTAGTTTTGTAGCTTCACTATGCAAAACAAAAACCTCAGATGAACTTTTTTTTCCAGAGTTTTTTTGTCATGACAATATGATACATGATACAAGGGACACCTTCATCTGTATCTCTGCCTCTACAAATGATATTAAATAACTGTGTATTTTTGTTGTGACTTCTCCAGAAGGGCTGTGTGTTTGATTTGTGTCTCAATGTGGAAATATTGGGGCTCAGTTGGCAGAGCGGGGTTCCAATCCCAGCACTAGCTGCCCACTTGTTTCAGGTGCCCTCGGTCAAGACACTGAACACTGAATGACTGAAAAGCGCTCTCCATTCACATCCCTGATGCAGAGTTTCCTCTGGTCATGGAAAACCTGGAAGCGTCTCAGAATTTGACCCTGAGGACTGGCAGAATTTGTTGTCGGTCCACCCTAACGCAGCATCCCGTGTCTTCAACAATGCTACGGCTCCGTGGACAGAGTAGGCCTAGCCAACTAGCCAACTATCTCTGTTATGTTTAGGTTCAGTCTAATCCGGTGGTTCTCAACTAGTGGAGTCTCTGGACCATCATCATTTTTTTTTTTTTTCTCATCATGAAGTCATGACCCAAATTTCTTCCATAAAAATAAAAACACTAGCCCACTTTCCATCATGTCTAGTCAATAAATGATTGAAAATGATTAATTTGTATTGTGTGTCCTGCTAAAATGGCCAACATTTTCAATTTTTTTCTCTCTATATATATATATATATATATATATATATATATATATATATATATGTGTGTGTGTGTGTGTGTGTATGTATATATATATATATATATATATATATGTATATATATGTGTATATATATATATATATATATATATGTATATATGTATATATATATATATATATATATATATATATATATATATATATATATATATATATATATATATATATATATATATATATATATATATATATATATATATATATATATATATATATATATATATATATATATATATATATATATATATATATATATATATATATATATATGTATATATATATATATATATATATATATATATATATATATATATATATATATATA
Source organism: Thamnaconus septentrionalis (assembly GCA_009823395.1). Taxonomy (NCBI): domain Eukaryota; kingdom Metazoa; phylum Chordata; class Actinopteri; order Tetraodontiformes; family Monacanthidae; genus Thamnaconus; species Thamnaconus septentrionalis. The sequence goes on along the minus strand of CM020514.1, from coordinate 1,729,935 downwards.
TATATATATGTATATATATATATATATATATATATATATATATATATATATATATATATATATATATATATATATATATATATATATATATATATATATATATATATATATATATATATATGTATATGTATATATATATATATATATATATATATATATATATATATATATATATATATATATATATATATATATATATATATATATATATATATGTATGTGTGTGTGTGTATATATATATATGTATGTATATGTATATATATATATATATGTGTGTGTGTGTGTGTGTGTGTGTGTACATACATATCCACATATATATATACAAACACACACACACATACGTGACTACTGTAGCTGGCGTTTTAACTTTTACTTTCTATTTCGATTTGAGTCGCGACTCTTTCACTCTGGGCGCCATTTCAGGAGCCGTGAAAGGCTGGAACTGCGATCTCTCTGTCAGTCGAAGCGTTTATTCACACCAGAGTTTAAATTTCGACATGTTTTGCAACTACGAGGAAGGTTCGGAAAAGGTAAGATGACTCGTGTGGTTGCGTTATTCGACACCGCTGGTTCTCGTAGAGTTTTAGGACTCACGTCATCCCCCCTCATGAAGTCGCGACCTAAATTTATTCTACAAGAATAAAAAACGCGAGCCCATTTTCTATCATGTCTTAGTCAACAAATTGTGCGCAACATTTTCTCTGTTAATACATAGAGAATTCAAAAACAGCTCCGCGACCCACTTTTGGGTGTCGACCCAGCAGTTGAGAAACGCTGCGCTACACTGTCCTACCTACTTACGACCGGCTTAAAATGACGTTGGTGGTTTTGTTAGAACGCAGGTGTTTGCGCTGGGGGCAGCCGGTTGGAGGAAGCCCTGCAAGAGCTGGAGGCCTGGAAGGTACAGAGTGTTGTTGTTGTTGTTGTTGTTGTTGTTGTTTTTTTGTTCTTTTACCACGACAAAATCTTTATCTTTAAATGTCCGTATACAAACAATGTATAAATGCATTCACTTGGTATCTGTAAATAATTAATCTAGTATACTTCAAGTCTTTCTCCTTTGTGATTACTCTTGTATAACTTCTCATATAGCATACACCCAATGAGAGTCTCTGAGTCACACCTAAGTTTTCAAATACTAATGATTTAAAATTTTAAATTATAAGTACACAAATAGCTACTTCGAAACCAATACATAGTGAGAGAAGTGACTGTATGCTCGAAAGTCATTTACAGCGAATTACTACAGGTATTATCTCACGAGTTGCTGAAGCTGGAGTGTCAACAGTAATTATTTGCATATGACCAACAAAAACTAGTCAATGTGATATTTTAATGTACACGTATACGTAGTCATGGTTAACACGCTCAGCTGTAAACAACTCTATTAAACCAACTCAAAACAAAAACCAAACATCGTTTGAGGAGCATTGTCAGGCATGGGCAAACTACGGCCCGGGGGCCATATGCTATGCTATGTTAAGCTTTTTAATTTGGCCCACTAAATTAAAAAGCTTAACATAGCATATCATATGGAACTGATATTAATAGTCAGTAAGCCATAAAATAGCTGTATTTCATCCATTTTTTCAGTGACTGAAAATTTTTCAGTCATTTCAATAAAGAGCTAAATGCCATGAGGCTTCAAATCACACAGGTTTTTGCAATGATTTTTTTTTCATTTTCAATTGACATTCTACATATCAATGATATATATTTTTTTCTCTTTATGAGGTGGGTCACCAAAACACTCCATCCATCTGCTCCTGCTCTAGCCCCTCTGTCAAACCCATTGTGGTCCACCATTCGAAATATTTTCCCATCCTTATCCTATAATTTTGTTAATTCATTGTGAAATCGACCACTGGATATTTCAATGCAAAAAGGATGAGCAAAGTTCAGTGAAAAAAAAACAGACAGCCAGTACTCTGAAGGAAGCAAATTTCAAGGGCTAAACTCAGCAAACCAATGGGCACCGGGCTGAAAGTCAATATTGAACTCCTTCAATGTGATATTATCGTCTCCTGTAGCAGTTTGTCGTATCGTATGCAAGTCACCGTTTGTGCTCTTCCCTTCTTCACATCAAGACTAAAACGGAGAAAGCCAACGACGAGAAAGACAGACTGTTGCTGAAGAAGATGGAAGAGAGCGACACCAAGGCTCATGCCCAGCAGAAGGTCTTTCTTTTGATGAAAGGCCAGGAAGAGTGCAAAGAAGAATTCAGCACTGCCCTGGTGCAGGTAATTCTCCGGTCACAACTCTGGGCTCTGTTTTCAAGAGAGACGAGAGGAAAATATATTTTTCTGTATGGCAGAACGAAATCCTGCAAATCAGCCAACGCCAACAGGATTTGCAGGGAGAGCTGAAGAGTCTCCAGTTGCAGCTGAAGGACAAGCGACTGAAGTCGACAGAATTGTCCCAAAGATTCAAGGTAAAGGAGGCAACTGAAGGAATCCACCAGCTGTTCTCCAGTTGCAGCCTCCGGTTCATAAATAGATTATTGAAAACATTCCACAAGTACCACTGACTTGACGACATTTCTTCATCTAACCAGGTCGTCGCAAAGAGTCCGCGCACAAAAATCAACTTCACGGGTCGGAACCAAGAGGAGAGGACAAACAGGAGTGAGCTAATCAGAGGAGTGTTTGCAGTCAGCCAGAGACCGTTTGTGCTTCTTCAAGGACAGCATGCGCTCATCACGTTTGAGGAGGAAAAAGGTGCTCATGAATCTACTGAGATGGTCCAGAAGTGATCAGGAAAAGATTTCAAACGTTTTCATTTCAGTCACAGGACGTCACCTAACACTGAAGTGCAAACCACTGTATTGAGCTTTGTGTCCTCCCACAAAACACAAGCAAGTCAGCTGCTCACATACAAACACTGAGATAGAATGGAATTCAATCCAGTACAATAAAATAAAATAGAATACCTTCATTAGTCCCAAATTTGGGAATTTTGCATAATTACTGCAGCAAAAAGTAGTGCAAAAAGAATGAAAAAGTATGCTAATTAAAAAGAAACAAAGAACTAGAAATAAAATATTGATGGAGAAAGATGGAAAAACAAGAAAGTAATCTGGTTTAGAAGTAGCGCGAAACACAGCTTGTGTCCCCAAAAGCCACCAGGCGACGATGAGAAGAAGACAAGAAAAAGTCTGCTTAAATGAAATTAAAATAATTTCCTTCTTCTATCATCACTTGACACAGTGAACAATCAATTGCAAAAAGGATGAGTCGATGATTGAATTGAATTGAATTGAATTGAAAGCCTTTATTGTCTTTGTGCATTTCAGAACTACGAAATTCAGAGTGCAACTCCACCGGGTGCAAATAAATAAAAATCAAAACGTACACAGGAAAACAGGATAATTTGAAATGCAACAGCAGCAGTGGTGAGCTGAAAAACTGAAATGATGCTTTGCATTAATTACAGGTACCTTACGAGAGGGATTGTTGTCACACTTTATTTGCTGAAATAGCTCCAAGTTTCTTCGCCCCCTTTTTTTTCTCGCTCAACAGCTCAACTCAAGTCTGTAAAATGGACACGAGGTGAGAAAATCCAGTTGACCACCTCGGCGGTTCAAACCGGCTTGCAGACGATACGAGCGCACATGACAGTAAACAGGAAGCTAAGTGGGTGGCAATATATATTGAGGACGCAGCGCTGAAGCGAGAAAAGTTTTTTTTTACACCCTATATGTGTTATTCAGGACCTCCAACAAAAATACTGGTATAGACTTGTCAGAGCATGAGATTGGTATCGACAAATCTCTGAGAGGTTTTTTCCTTTCTTACTCTACAAACATTTTATTTTATTTTATTTTATTTCTTCATTTCTTTTAAATTCATGTCATTTTCCTTCTCTTTTGCACCACAATTGATTTCTGTAATTATGCAAATTTCCCCAATGTGGGATAAATGATAGACCTTCTATTCTATTCTATTCTACTGTAATGTAACCACATGCAGACATGAAGGTTCTTCTGCAGTGTTGACAATATGTGCTCTTTATTTTGTCCCTTGCAGTGGCCTCCCAAGTTCTGAAGATGCCCAGGTGCCCCGTGTCCGCTGGCGCCGATCGTTTGTTCGTGAAGCCGAAGAAAGTTGCCCTGAAGCCTGCTTCCAAGTTTGAGGTACGTTTCATTTCCTCAGAAGTTCGCAAAGTTCAAGTTGGATGTCAATGAATGAAGCCATACTGTTAAGTTAACCAAGTAAACTATGTGGAGAACAGAATAGAATAAAATAGAAGGCTTTATGAATCCCATATTGGGGGAATGTACATAGTTACAGCTACATTGTGGTTGAAAAAATACATGAATTGAAAAGAAACAAATAAAATTCAAATATTCATATGGTAAGATGGGAAAAAGAACAAACCAGATGTTTACATTTTATCGACAGTTGGACTATTTACAAGTCATCCACACTATATTGACAGATAAATAAGTCCTTTATTACACTTTTGTGAAATGTACCTAGGATGAGTTTAGCACTGGGCCTTATAACACCCCCCAGCCCCCACCCCCAATTTAATGAAAGGCCAAAGCTATAAATCAATCAATCAATCAATCAATCATTCAAACTTTATTTGTATAGCACCTTTCATATGTAAAAAAAAGAAAGAAAAAAAATGCAACCCAAGGTGCAAATGGCAACACTGTGTCATTTCAGTTGCAACCGCGCCCAGGTTTTCACAATCACCTCAGGTTTCGCAAGATGAGGTTAGTTATCGCGGAACATCTCAGTTTTTGACATTGACACACACTGACAAACCACAGCCCAGCCCTGGAATGAGCCCAGCACTGACATGAATTTGACCTCATTTGACCGTCATTCGGCGACACGGTGGCGCAGTGGTTAGCGCTGCCGCCTCACAGCAAGAAGGTCGTGGGTTCGATTCCGGGGCCCGGACCTGTGACCTTTCTGTGTGGAGTTTGCATGTTCTCCCCGTGTCTGCGTGGGTTCTCTCCGGGTTCTCCGGCTTCCTCCCACAGTCCAAAAACATGCATGTGAGGTCAATTGAATATTCTAAATTGTCCGTAGGTGTGCATGTGAGTGTGAATGGTTGTTTGTCTCTATGTGGCCCTGCGATGAACTGGCGACTTGTCCAGGGCGTACCCTGCCTTCGCCCTAAGACAGCTGGGATAGGCTCCAGCAGACCCCCGTGACCCTGAACTGGAATAAGCGGGTATAGAAGATGGATGGATGGATGACCGTCATTCAGTAATGTGGTAGCACTTCACTTCCTTCACTTCACTTCATCTATGGCCTTGTTTACTGTCGTGTTTGAATGATTATTTAGTCTTTGGACGACCCGTGGGTTGTTCTTCAGTGCTATTTAAATAAAGTACGATGAGATTTATTAGCTCGCCAAAGTCCACGACCTTCAGCGTGCACCTGCAAATGAGCTCGCAAGCTGCATCTCCTGGGCTGCGTCTCAATTCAGGGTCTGCATCCTTCGGAGCCTGCATTTGAAAGGAAGTTGCGTCATAGCACTGCGCGAAGGCTTGTCCCAATTCCCAAAAGTCAGAAGGACGCTCCAAATGCGCCCTCGAAAATGCGCCCTACTTTTAGCCGATTCCAAGGCTGCACCGCTACTATCCTTCGCGTCCTTCTGTAGCCCATGATGCTTTGCGTGCTGCTGCAAAGCATCGTGGGATCCTGGGAAGTCAGCTGAAATTAGCGCCATCTACTGGCAAAGACACTTCGTATAAATTTAAGTATTAAAATTTCACATAAAATATTCAGTTTTTAACGTAGGGTTTTAACTTATTTGAACATCCAACGCCATCGTTGGATGGCGAACCAATGGTTAGCTTGATGCTATGAAAACGTCACTTCCGGGGTTGGCCAGCAGGAGGGAACGGCAGTGACGCAACCAAGAAATACGCCGAAGGCTAGACCGTCCCCTGTGGTTGCCAGGGAGGTGGGTTTGGGTTGGTCCTTCTCAGCAGGGTCCTTGGGAGGATGCTTCCTTCAGACGGAGGGCTCTTCCTTCGAAGGATGCAGACCCTGAATTGAGACACAGCCATGGTCTTCTGAGCTCCTGAGTCCGGGTTAAAGGTCAGGGGTCCTCTCATTCTTCCCACCAGTGGGAAAAGAGCTGGAGCGTCGATAATCCTGCAACCACCACAACTCCATCCTGGAAAAGCAGAAGTAAATTATCTAACGATGCCGATCAAATACTTCGACTTCAGTTTGCAATCCTATGAATTGTATTTTTTCACAGCTCACTTCAAGACTTCAGGACTTTTTTTCATCCACGCGTTTGAAATAAAGCCTTCATTCATTCATTCAGAGAAATGTTTTTGTCATTATCATACAGGTCCACCTGAGTACTTGCAGAAAAACTCTCAAGGTTTCCAACATCCGCTCCACCCTGCCGAAGGAAAGGATCAGAGACCGTCTGGAAATTAGCTTCTCAAGGCCAAGTCAAGGTGGAGGGGAGGTGGAGAGTTTGGAGTACAATGAGGACCTGGGGACAGGACAAGTTACCTTTCTCCAACCTGGAGGTACAAGACAATACAATAGAATCAATGTACTTTATTGAGCCCAAATGGGGAAACCATGCATACCATGCAGGTAGACGCTGAGCCGTCTGAAAGAGTTGTCACAGTTCCAAGTTCACATAGACTGGGTTAGCGACTCTTCTTGTCTGTCAATTGCTGTGTCTCAATTCAGGGTCTGCGTCCTTGAAATGCGCATTTTGAAAGGAAGTTGCGTCATAGCACTGCGCTAAGGCTTGTCCCAATTCCCAAGGGTGCTTAGGACGCTCAAAATGCGTACTCGGAAATACGCACTCGTTTTAGCCGATTCCAAGGCTACACCGCTACTATCCTTCGCGTGCTTATGTATCCCATGATGCTTTGCGTGCTGCTGCAAAGCATCGTAGGATCCTGGAAAGTCCGCTGAAATTAGCGGCATGTTCTGGCAAAGACACGACGTATAAATTTAAGTATTGAGGTTTCACATGAAGTATCCAGTTTTTAACGTAGGGTTTTACTTATTTGATCATCCAACGGCATCGTTAGATGGCGAACCAATGGTTAGCTTGATGCTATAAAAACGTCACTTCCGGGGTTGGCCAGCAGGAGGGAACGGCGGTGACGCAACCAGGAAATACGCCGAAGGCTAGACTGTCCCCTGTGGTTACCGGGGAGGCGGGGTTTGGTCCGTCCTTCTAGGCTGGGAACTCGAAGAACGCTTCCTTCAGGCGGAGGACACTCGGTCTGAAGGGTGCAGACCCTGCATTGAGACACAGCAAGTATCTGTAAACGGCCATTTCTGATGAACCAGTGAGAGACTTCGGGGTCCATCTGAATCCCTGACCTCTGCTACAGGTCAGAGGTCACATCCACATCCCTGAATGTGAATGAATCTGTGTTTTTGTCTGTGCCAGGCTCTTTCTCCAGTGAATATTATGCATTTACAAATAATGATATGAGATAAACCTTGTGATGGATTTTAAGATACATATTCAACACTGCATATGTCTGTGTGTGTGTGTGTGTGTGTGTGTGTGTGTGTGTGTGTGTGTGTGTGTCATAGTCAGCGAAACACTGGCATTGAAGGGAAGCTACCGGGTCGACTTGGAGTCTGGAGTCAATGTGGAGGTTGGACCCAGTTACAAGCAGCAACTGGACAACTTTCAGGTGCTGCTATTCTTCAGCGCTATATTCTCATTTCAAAGGTCACCTGAGGCTCGCTAACACCTTGTGCTTCGTTTTGTGAAATCTGCGTAGGCCTTGTAAGATTCGCCAGCGATGATCCCAGTCAGATGCAAAGCCACTCAAAAATAACAGCCGGTGAATCGAAATGATAGATATAATTGCAAAGAATGAAGTTGATTGATTTTAAGTAGGCTACAATTTGTTCACTCATACATGAAACATTTGTTTTGTATCACAGATATGTAACAGGTATTGATTGTCCATAAAACATTTTGATGATAATTACATACATACATTGAAATTCTAAACCCTTCTGAGGTTTTGAAGAACGAGAGGTATTTGAGATAATACGATTTTTTTACCCACAAAAGTTTTGCATCATGGGAAAATACTTGATGTGCGACCCAACGTTGACATGTTTGCGTTTTTTCATTTCAGACTTTCAGTTGCTCTTCTGAGCGAACCATCCTCTTAGCTGACATTGAAGACAATGGCGACGTGGAGGATCTGCAGGACCAACTGGAGATCCACTTCCAGAAGCCTGGCAACGGTGGTGGCGAGATAGAGGACATCGTGTACGTGCCCAAAGGAGAAGCTCTGCAGGCTATCTTTCTTTTTGAAGCTATGGAGACGGAGGGAAACCAGTCATAACGTCCGCTGCCTTTTCAACCATTTTAATTATGTTCTCGTGAAGGTAATTGAAAATGCTGATTTGTTTTTTGGATTAGAATATAAATTTGGTTTGTTAAATCAGATATAAAAGCTGAATTCCGTTGTTGTCAAGTAGTTAATTTACCAATGGCTGGTAAAAAAAAAAAAAAAAAAAGAATCAAAACATTGTATGTTTTGATAAACTGTACATGTAGGCAATACAGGATTTTACACCTAATGTGCATGTGTATATATCTAATATATCTATCTATCTATCTATCTATCTATATATCTATCTATATATATATATATATATATATATATATATATATATATATATATATATATATATATATATATATATATATATATATATATATATATATATATATATATATATATATATATACACATGTATATATATACACACACACACTCCAGTCTGGTGTGTAAAACTTTGGACACCCGCTGAGCCAGCAAGGAAGGTGTCAAGCTATTGCTAACGTTAGCTTGATACCTATCAAGCTATCTTCAGTGACGAACCTGCCTCCAACACAGAGCAACTCTGCGACTACACACAAGACTTTTAGTTAAGTTTGGTATTCATCCTCAGCCAGCTATAGTCAAACTAAACCACGTATTTAAGCAGAGTTCTGTGTCAGAGAGGCAGGTCCCCTCGGAAAAACCACTTGGTAACACAGTTCTGGTGACGGAAAGAAACCCGTCGGAATTATGTCGTTGTTATCCGGCATCATTTTAGCTCATGCTAGCATTCATTTGGAGCACGTTTTGTGCTTCTTACATCTGTTTTCCGAGGTTGTTGTTGAAATCCACAGATGTAATCTGACTCACTAGCTCCGATAAAATAAGTCCCGTAACACCAGTTCATACACCAGTTTTATGTGACCTGATGTCTGACAATGATGAAAATCAAACTTTCCCCCCTTGTTAAGTGTATCTGTGCATTTTCATGTACAGACAAATATTTAATTTATGAAATATTTAATTTCCTTTCGTTCCTGTCATTTCCCGTTGTTGCTTTCAGTTGATCAAACGCACAGATGCTCTTGAACTTCAACTGTCATTCGTTCATTTTGAATCTGTTGATTTAACAATGTGCATTTTCAATATAAATAAAATGTGTTGTTTGGGAAACAAGACTCTTGATTCGTCTAGAACTGAAGACGTAATGTCTTAGTCATAATTAAATAATCAGAAAGAGCAGGTGGAGAGAAATTGCTTCTCTAGTCCGGATCCTTTATTCTTTCCAGTGAAAACAAATCTTAAGTCTTTCAAACAAGACTGCATTTACAATATCAAGAGGCAGTCCAAATAGCATCCAGACTAAAGCAAAGAAAAATGTTTTTATTCAGCTTGCCCAGTGACACCTCTTTTCATTCCAACTCACTTTGTTGAGATGCTCTTTAAACTTGGGAATGTTTTCCTTTCTAAAGGACAATAATACAAACAGTCCTCTGAAATTGCATTTACTCTCTGCTAGAATAGTTTTTTTTATATATATATAATTTGTGACCTGCTGGTTTTTTTTAATTATGTTCATGAACTGAATAATTTTGAATTCAACCAGATTCTGTGGTTTTAATGTCACAAAGAGTGGATTTGTTGGTTCTCTGTAAGTCTGTTGGGCATATCGATCTGTTACAATCCTTATTTTAGACTGTCACACAGTTTTCACACAGTAGTCACATCTTTTCCACAGAAATTGCACTTCGTGATCTTCAGAATTGCCTTCATAGTACTGCTCCACTTACTATTTTAGACTAGAATATGAAACTGTAGTTCAAGGACTGTTTTGTTGAGATTCTTCTATATTGAAGTAGCGATTAGTCATATATAATATATTATATTATATACTATGGTTTATTATAATTATAATTATTATTATTATTATTATTACACATTTTATTGGTAAAGTGCCTTTCTATAACCTCAAAGTACATAAATATAAAAATCATAAAAACATTACATTGAGATATGAACACAGGACAATTACATGACAAAGGACATTAATCACACATTAAAAGCAGCTCTAAAAAATGTGCGTTTTCAGATGAGGTTTGAAGGTCTGTGCAGTCATATTGTATATTATTCATTCATTCATTCATTCATCTTCTATACCTGCTCCTTCCTGAGCTCAGGGTCACGGGGGTCTGCTGGAGCCTATCCCAGCTGTCTTAGGGCGAAGGCAGGGTGACACCCTGGACAAGTCGCCAGTTCATCGCAGGGCCACATAGAGACAGACAACCATTCACACTCAAATGCACACCTACGGAAAATTAGAGCGTTCAGTTGACCTCACATGCATGTTTTTGGACTGTGGGAGGAAGCCGGAGAACCCGCAGAGAACCCACGCAGACACGGGGAGAACACGCAAACTCCACACAGAAAGGTGCCAGGCCCGGAATCGAACCCACGACCTTGTTAGATATATATATATTTATTTTTTTATTCTTTGCCTGCCAAGCTACTGTTCCACGATCCTGCCCGATGGGTGGCGGTAATGCGCCTCTAAGCTGGTTGCCAACCACCAATAAAAATTGAAGAAGAAGAAGGAGGAGGAGAAGAAGAAGAAGAAGAAGAAGAAGAAGAAGAAGAAGAAGAAGAAGAAGAAGAAGAAGCAGGAGAAGAAGAAGAAGAAGAACGTCATCGTTCAAAACGAATCGAGTTGAACTTTTTGAGGGCAGTCAGCTGGGCTTGTTGTGACTATGCGCTGGTTTCAGGGATCGATTCCTGACGCGATCAATGCGGCGAAGCAGCGGAGTTGCATCTTTGTTGTTGTCGTCACAGGTAGGCTCTGTTTTTTAGACATTACCCACTTGTCTTAGCCTGCCAACGCTAGTGCGCTCAGGTTAAACATTACCGACGGCAAAACACACAGAGGCCTATCTAGTGCACGTTCCGTTTGATCGGAACACACTGGACCGCACCGAGACACCAGGCGTCTGTGACCATGTAAAATTGTTATTTGTTGGACATTAAACACGTCGAAACGCCAAGACAAGAGCGGATGTGTACTGTATGTAACAGTATGCCAAGGCCGGTTTATTCCGTGCCTCGACGCCAGGTGTCGCTGTAAAGAGGCGTGTCTTTCACCGACGGTCAGCGACTGTATCCACCTGCGAGCGTCGTATATGAGAACCACTGTACTGCGTGTGTACACTTCTGGGTAAAGTACTTATGACCCGTATGTTAAGCTTTTACCAGTACAAAAATCGTAAATAAAGACACATTTTACACACTGGACCTTTAAAGAAAAAGTTGGCCAACACTTTTCGGCCTTCAGTGAGTATCGCTTCATCAAAATGTGCTCTGTGGTGACGTTTGAGGCGGTTGTATGAATTTGTAGTGTTCCCCTGCGATGTTGCAACGAAGTCAAAACACTCTTTTGCATGTTGTAACATTGTTTTTTGACTTTCGCCGTCTTCTTTGAAACCGGAAAACTCATTTTGCGATTCATTTTTCAGTACGAGGACCGTGGGCTTTTTCAAACACCCAAAAACACTCCAATCACGCCACCTGCCACTTTGGTTGTCGTAGAGACATGGTACAAAAACCCAAGTGTTGGCCTCATCAAGACCTACGTTTCAAATGCAATCCCTTTTGACCTAAACTGGACGTGCGCAATTTGCACATGATCGGGAAGAAAAAAAAAAACTTCTTTAAAAACAACAACAAAAGTCCAACTCTGTAAACGTTGGTGGCTTGGAAATCTTTCACACAGAAGACCTTGAGGATGAGATATTTTTGAAAGTGTCTTCACGAGCCTAACCATTTTCATTTTATGGCCCTTTAAACAAAACGGTACACGAAGGAGCGACACCCACGAACATGAACATAAATGGCCGTAGTTTCCACTAGGAAGGAGCTACAGTTACGGAACCAACACCGTGTTTGACTCTCTTCCATTACATATTTGACACTTCAAACAAGCTCCAAATCTCATAAAGTTTGAAGCACTAGAATACAGATCTTCACTCTATCAATAAGAAAAATGCACCCAATGGGTCAATCTGCGCCACCTACAGAAAATAAAAACAGCTGCCTGCCTGTGCCAACCTCTTGACGCACAATTTTTAAATTCCTCTCGTGCCAAAACCGTGTAGTCAATCTTCAAACTTCAGCATGTCGCAGAAAAAAACTTTGCTGTAAAAATTCTCTTGTGGGTCATTTCTTGAAAGCACACACTTTTCATTTTACAGCTCTTGAAAGACGAAGCAGCCAATTCAAGCCCTTTAAAATTCTCTGCCGCAAAGTTATGTCTCTCTTCACGTGCCGGCAGCCGACATTGTGATAAGTGAATGCTTTCTGTTCACAGTGTTTCTGGGTCCAGTTCCTGCTGGATGCATTGTTAAATATTATTTCTTTCCTCTCGCCTAATGTGTTTTCACCTCACTTTTGTTTCCCACTATTTAAGTACGAATAACACAAAACGACGGCGGCAACCTCAATGGCGGGCTCCGTCCCTCGTAATGCTGCAGAATTGATATTTCAAGATTCAAAAAGATTCATTCAAGAACTTCTTTGTCACATGCTCATAGGATGTGCTGTGAAATGTAAAAGTGGCAATGCTTAACAGAGATTGTGCAAACAGCAAAAAAACAAAAACAATATTCATAGTAAAGAAAGCAGCAGGAACAGTCTCAAATAATACTATGTACAACTGATTTATATACGCACACAAAAGAAGCACACCATTCACAAAGGCACTAATGTCTAGGGCTGCAGCTATCGAATATTTTGGTCGGTTGGATTGATTATTCTATCGAATATTCCATCGATTCATCGAGTAATCAGATAAAATACGTTTGGTTAATTAAAGCCCGCTCCCTAGCAGAACGCCATTAACGTCATTGTGCAAGCTCACATTTTTTGTAATCGATTAACTCAAATTACTCGAGGAGTCCTTGCAGCCCTACTAATATCACACAGTATGTGGAGAGTTTAAATAATTATAAAAGTGACTGAAAATGACTTTATATTTTGAAAGAAAAAAAACACTGTGATAGAATCACATTTTTTTCATTCTAAGCAGCAAGAAAACTGATTCATGCAGCCTTAATGACTACCAAGCACCTATGATGCAACATTCGTACATGTATTATTGTCTTGGTCAAGAACACTTGAGACCAGATAGAGTACACCTGTTTCAACCACTTACATACTTTGTTAATGGTTTACACAAAGACATTTTAAATTAAAAATTCATTGAAATTGCCCCCTTAACTCATGTCTCTATCACTCTATCTTTAGGTGAGGATGAACAGTCAACACAGCTTTTAACGAACTGGGAAGAAGAAAAGGTGTCAAAGGCAGCAACAAACTGTGTGGCAATCAAAGTCGATGCCAAGAGGTAATTTATTTTCATTGTGGAATTAAAGAATTTCCATGGTTTATATTTAACTACATACAACAAGAAAATGAGATATCCACATTTGGTGAATGTCTGGTTCTAATTTTTTTGCTTTTGTCTACTATGTCCATGAGTATCATGTTGGCCCAGTATTTGTACCAGTGTTGCATCATAGCATGAATATCTTGAGAGGATTTTTCTGTGCAAACACATGTGACTACATCTGTTTTGTATAGGTAATCTGCAGTTTTTAAATCAAATCTCAGCTCATTTGTGAGGTTGTTGTTTTGTGAAGTTTTGTAGCGTTAAATTCCATCCAGCACAAGTGTCTGGAGGACTTTAAACATTGATTCATTGTTTAAATAACTATTTGTAGTTCACTCTGCTAATGAAATTCCTTCAGTTGATAGTCCACATCACCAATATCAACAAAATACACATTCCTTGTATGCAGCATCATAATGAAAGTAAAAGATAATAACTGTAATTACCAATAGACCAATTTTCATGTTAACTTTTGATCAAAGCATTATAGTGGATAGTAATGTAGTCAAGACAAGCTGAAACGAGATCAAGACATTACCAAGACCCCAAGTCTTGGTAATGTCTTGGTCTCGTTTCATCGTGACCAAAATATTACCAAGACTTGGGGTATTGAGACCAAGACAAGACCAAGACTTGGGGGTATTAAAACCAAGAGGTGGGGTATTGGGACCAAGACAAGACTTGGGGTATTGGGACCAAGACAAGACTTGGGGTATTGGGACCAAGACAAGACTTGGGGTATTGAGACCAAGACATTAACAAGACTTGGGGTATTGGGACCAAGACATTGACAAGACTTGGGGTATTGAGACCAAGACATTAACAAGACTTGGGGTATTGAGACCAAGACATTGACAAGACTTGGGGTATTGAGACCAAGACATTGACAAGACTTGGGGTATTGGGACCAAGACAAGACTTAGACTTGGGATTGAGACAAGACTTGACAAGATTGGGATTGGGACCATTAACAAGACTTGGGGTATTGGGACCAAGACATTAACAAGACTTGGGGTATTGGGACCAAGACATTAACAAGACTTGGGGTATTGGGACCATGACATTAACAAGACTTGGGGTATTGGGACCAAGACAAGACTTGGGGTATTGAGACCAAGGCAAGACCAAGACTTGGGGGTATTGAGACCAAGAGGGGGTATTGGGACCAAGACAAGACTTGGGGTATTGAGACCAAGACATTAACAAGACTTAGGGTATTGGGACCAAGACAAGACTTGGGGTATTGGGACCAAGACAAGACCTGGGGTATTGAGACCAAGGCAAGACCAAGACTTGGGGGTATTGAGACCAAAAGTTGAGGTATTGGGACCAAGACAAGACTTGGGGTATTGAGACCAAGACATTAACAAAACTTGGGGTATTGGGACCAAGACATTAACAAGACTTGGGGTATTGGGACCAAGACAACACCTGGGGTATTGAGACCAAGGCAAGACTAAGACTCGGGGGTATTGAGACCAAGAGTTGGGGTATGGAGACTAAGACATTAACAAGATTTCAGGTATTGACACCAAGACAAGACCAAGACTTTGGGTATATTGACACCAAGACAAGACCCAGACTTGGGGTATTGGGACCCACAGAAAGACCAGTGGTGCTTTTTGTTGGCCCATGCGTTGGATATGAGTTGTATTGTTTAAAAGTTTTTTGGTGTTGTCTGCACTAAACTGACAGACAAGAGGGACAAAGAGAATATTGATGTTGATTATTTTATAACCACAATGTTTCACAGTATATTGGTATTGCAATTAATTTCATAAGAGAATTTTTACTTCATTATGATATAAATTTGCTTTATAACTGGTAATTTTGGTGGGGTTTTTTTTTTTAATGCTTGCGGAAAATCAACTTTTTAGCCGCAGAATCAAGAATTGCTTTCCGCAGAATCAGGATTGTTCTCTACGGAATCAACACTTTTTCTCTGCAGATTCCTTGTGGGACTACGTTAGTCAGTGCGTTTACATGGCACTAGAGAAATTTGAATTACGATCCCATTGGAATCTGAGAACTCCGATTGAGACACCGAGATAATGCGATTGGAATTCGAATTTCTCTGCCATGTATATGCCTTAGTCGGACTATTAACTGGACAATGCGAGTGCGGACGCGTCACGCCTCCCTCTCGCGACTCATGACCGCAGAACTACATCGTCTAGCAAAACAGACGGCGCGAAACAACCTGGCAAACGCGAATGATAATGCTCACATTTGGAGAGAGGATGAGACCGGGGTGATGCTTTCTCTTCTAAAAGAGATGGACATATTAAAATAACGCGCAACGAAGACCTTTTTAAAAAGTTAGCGCAGCAAATGCAGGGCTGCGGCTTTGCGCACCCCTGAACAAAAAGGTATTCGTTCGTATTTATATTTCTACCTTTTCGTTCACATTTTTGGTAAGTTAGAAGAATTTCAACTTTGTGAATAAAAGCACACCAAAAAGATGTTTTTCTGGTTTGTTTTTATTTTGGTAATTTCGCTGTTATTCTGCTGGAAACGGCGTGCAGTGGCACCAGCTTCCTCCACGGTCGGCACTTTAATGAGCGTGTGTATAACTGAAGACACCATTCCTTTGCAAAACCTGTACGCAAACACACAAACTCTCCCACCAGTCTGCTCCGAACCCGCATCCAACAAGAACGAGACTTTCGGGTCCGTAGCGACGGCACAAAGCGTAGCATCGAAGACATTGTGTTGTTGTAGCCCTCCAACAGCAAACAACGTTCTTGTCTGCCTTTTAAAATCACCACGAGCACAAGAAATAGGGTACACCTTATCTGCAAAGTAAGTAACACGTACATTATGAACTATCGTACATATCATAATGATTTAATATGTCAACCGAAAGCAGCTGACCAGCTGAAAAGACTCACTCCACCCCCTAGTGTTGGGAGGAGGACATGTTCCCGTCAATAATTCGAATTTCTCAGCTGCATGTATACGGGGACAAGGTGAGAACTCCGATTGGACGAGAAAACCGAATTATTGCTTAGTCCGATAAAGCTCTGCATGTAAACGCACTGAGTGTAGCGGCCCACAATCGTCTTAACTGCTCTTGTTTATTTGTTGCTCCGTTATGGCACCTGTCTAAAATTGACTTGTCTTATGATTGCTTCTTTTCATACATTTTAACACGAAGAGTTTTAACTTATTTTGCGTTTCACTTCCTTATTCCTTTTCCCTACAGTGAAACATGTTTGCTGTTTTCCCACATCTGTATCCTTTTTTTGGTGGAGTTGTGGAAATTTCCTTGGACTGGCTGAGAAGACAAAGAAAATAAATGGATATAAATAGATGATACAAGGCACTTTCTGGTGGTGGTACCATGCTCCGAGTGTAGGCAAATGGCCTTTGTATTGATAACTTATTGAAAGCTTGACTTGGTGTCTTTATTAAAGTCAAGGAAGTGTCTCTGCTCAATGGCATTATTATTCAACTCCAAGGCAACATGAAGATCCCATCAGGATAATAAGGATTACAGTTCTTTTCAGTTTTGACTGTTGATAAAGTTTATTATATTGTTTATATTCCTGTCCAGATACAATCTTGACAAAGCACCATGGCCCAGAATGCATTTCTCCCCGGTCTGCATTGACAAATACTTTGTTATTTTGCCATCACATTCAAACATCAAACCAATGTGTGCTTCACCTTCAGTGAGTTTGTTGCCGTATGTAAAGATCAGAGTCAGGGGTCACAATTAGTTGGCTCATTTTAGCACAATGAAGTCGGCTTATCAGCCAGTCTAGACCGTTAAGAAAAAATCTTTGTGCTCTCTTTAGCTCATCAACCTAATGGTTAAACCTGAGCCTGATTAGTTTCTGACTTTCTGGAGCCCAGTGAGCCAGCTTATATTTATTTACTGGAAGGTGAATTCAAAGGACTGTTTTTATCAGCTTATTTGACAAAAAGAACAATGGAATTTTTATGTTTTTAAACAAGTTTTTCAATTATTTCTTTGAGAAATTCTTGTTTGTGGGTGTGACACTATGTGTGAGTTTTTGTGTGACTACACATAACATCTCTTTCATTCCTATATACATCCTGAACACGATGGTTAGAAACCTGAACTGCTAGAATATTGTTTGGACTGTCAGTTTGTTCCTTGACTCACTCTACCAGACCCGGTGGTGTGCATACCCTCCAGCTTCTTCATTGGTGCAAATGGGACCCCCCTGGAGGTCATCGCTGGCAGTGTGTCCGCAGAGGAGCTTGTTAAAAGAATCGACAGAGTCTCACAGGTGTGTGTGTGTGTGTACCAGCACTGGAGACAAACTGTCACTTGTCTTATCCAGAGATGGTCTGGTCTGGAACAACACTTCTTTCAACCAAAATCAGCTGTTTGCAGATGTCTGCACTCGCCGTTCTTATTAAAATGGCTTGTTCAGCTTATTCTGTAACAATAAAGACTTCCAAGCAAAATATTTTCTTTGGAACAAAATCCTCAGTCGGACACAATAGAACGATGAGCGTGTTTGACTTGTTCACTCATCCTAAATGTAGCCACATTCAGGACCAGTGGCTCAGGGAGGAGGTTTGCATTACTACTAATAAACAGCAGGTTGCAAAAGGAGGTGAACTCGAGACTTTACCAAGACCCCAAGTCTTGGTAATGTCTTGGTCTCAATACACAAAATATTACCAAGACTTGGGGTATTGAGACCAAGACAAGACCAAGACTTGGGGGTATTGAAACCAAGAGTTGTGGTATTGGGACCCAGAAAAGACCAAGGCTTGGGGTCTTGAGACCAAGACATGAACAAGACTTGAGGTATTGGGACCAAGAAAAGACCAAGGCTTGGGGTCTTGAGACCAAGACATGAACAAGACTTTGGGTATTGGGACCAAGACAAGACTTGAGGTATTGAGACCAAGACATTAACAAGACTTGGGGTATTGGGACCAAGACAAGACTTGGGGTATTGGGACCAAGACAAGACTTGGGGTATTGAGACCAAGACATTAACAAGACTTGGGGTATTGAGACCAAGACATTAATTAGACTTGGGGTATTGGGACCAAGACAAGACTTGGGGTATTGAGACCAAGACATTAATAACAAGACTAAGGGTATTAGGACCAAGACAAGACTTGGGGTATTGGGACCAAGACAAGACTTAGGGTATTGGGACCAAGGCAAGACCAAGACTTGGGGGTATTGAGACCAAGAGTTGAGGTATTGGGACCCAGAAAAGACCAAGACTTGGGGTATTGAGACCAAGACATTAACAAAACTTGGGGTATTGGGACCAAGACAAGACCAAGACTTGGGGTATTGAGACCATCAGAGTATCAGCACTGGAGACAAACTGTCACTTGTCTTATCCAGAGATGGTCTGGTCTGGAACAAAACTTATTTCAACCAAAATCAGCTGTTTGCAGAATTCTGCACGAGTCGTTCTTATAAAAATTGCTTGTTCAGCTTATTCTGTAACAATAAAGACTTCCAAGCAAAATATTTTCTTTGGAACAAAATCCTCAGTCTGACACAAATAGAACGATGAGCGTGTTTGACTTGTTCACTCATCCTAAATGTAGCCACGTTCAGGACCAGTGGCTCAGGGAGGATGTTCGCAGTACTACTAATAACCAGCAGGTGGCAAAAGGAGGAAAACTCGAGCAGTACATGAGTCTTTGTGTCTTTCTTCCAGATGCACCTGCATTATATTGAAGAAGGAAAAGTACCTCCAGAGTCAAACGGTCCAGTAGAACCCGTCAGCGCAGAGCACACGACTTCATCTCCAGCTCCAGCCACTGGACAAACAGCTTCAGGAAAAGACAGAGGTAAGAAAAAAAAAATTAGGCAATCAAATGGATATATTGCTGATCAAACAAAAAGAGTCCAAAAGTAATGAGACAATCAAATGATCCAAAATCAAACTCTTAACTTTTAGATACTTGGTTGAAATTCCTTTGAACCTTGAACTTTGAACCTCGAACCTTCAACCTCAAATCTTGCACCTTGAGCGTTGAATCTCGAATCTTGAATCTTGAACCTCAAACCTTTAACCTTGAACATTAGCAGCTGCTAGGTTTGATCCCTGGTGATACTTTGCCAGGCCTTGCTCGGCTGCTCCTGTCTTCACTTCCTGCTTCTTTTACCTTCACTCTTGTCTTCAGCAATAGTGATGTGTGCTCGCTCAGATCAGGTCAGTGGTTGACTTGGCCGTTGCAAAACATGACACTTCTTTGCTTCTTTGTCTTAAAGAAAGCCTTTGGTTGCTTCCGCAGTGTGCTTCAGGTCAGCGTTCTCCAACTGGTGGCTCGCAACCCAAAAGTGGGTGAATAGCGGAGCTTTTTGGATTGGGTCGCGGCTCCTTTTTTTTTTTTTTTTTTTTTAAGACAAGTTGAATTTTCAATGGAATGCTTTATTTTAGTTGCAGTCTAATAACACGTATGTGCACACATGCGCACACACAAACACACACACACACATATACAGTAGTGAACCACTTATGCACTAAATTCAGGCAATCACTTTGTGGACCTGGCCCTAAATGTTTTAGAGAGAAAATGTTGGTCATTTATTTTGCAGGACCCATAATTCAATTCCATAGTTTATTGACTAGGCAGGATAGAAAGGGAGCTATTTTATTGCGAAATAAATTTGTGTTGCAAATTTACGATGAGGAAAAAAACTAATGATGGTCCCGAGACTCCACCAGTGGAGAACGAGTGTTTCAATGTCCATTTTGATTGCAATCCATGATGTCCGTTCACACTATTACTGAATTTCGGCTAATTATAATTAAGTATTTTCACCATTATATGATATATATATATAAAGTGTTTAAATTAGTCAAATTTTTAAGATATTATTGAATTTTTTTTTATTCATTTCTTTTGCCAAGCAGAGTGTGTTTGTTATTATAGGCCTCCTGCATGCTATAGACATTTAGATTGCTATTGGTGTTGCTGTTTAGATTGAATATTGAACTGTTTAAGGCCGTTTCCACCAGGAAACAGGGCCAAGCTGGTATCATATAACCAATGCCTCTTCATCCCTCTGTGTTTTTCTTTTTCATGGCAGAAGATGAGTTGAAATCAGCCTCAGTGTCCAGTGCAGAGACGACCTCCTCCGACCAGCCACGTCCTTCGGCCGAAGACAACGCGGATCAGGTGAAAAGGTAAAGTAGTGCAGTGCTGGGCCTTCTGTGTTTCCGCTTTGTCGTGGTTGCCGTTAAAGTTTAGTGATTTTTTTTTTTCTTCTTCTGGTTTGTCAGGTTGACCAAGAGACTGGAAGAGAGACAAGAGCAGAAGAGGATGGAGGAGGAAGAGGTAAAGAGAGCAGCCTTTTCTTTGAGCGTTGTTTGTCCCGGTGTTCACTCCGGGAAGTGAACGCATCACCTTTGGTGTAAATACGAGCCATCGATCTGGAGAACCCCACATCAAATCGTCCAGCCACATTTCTGAAGTGGTGGTGGTGAAGTGAGGAAGATGAGACGTTCATCTCATACGAAATTATATCATTGTGTAGGACTGTTAGCTTGCACATTGGGAGCCTTCAACCAAAGGGTTAACTTGTTGAACCACTGATGTTTTGTACAATGTAGGTGAGATGCTGAAACATGTCGACCGTTGTTTTCCAACGATCATATTTCCAAAGTTTATGTAAACATGTCTGAAGTCAATAGATTAAACTAGATTAGATTGCATTGTGCATGTCACAGATCCAGAGAAACAAAATAGTGTGTGTGTGTGTGTGTGTGTGTGGGTGTGGGTGTGTGTGTATAGAGTGATCTGCCCACCTGCAAAGTGGTCGTTGGTTGTGGAGAAAAGCAGAATGAAAGAAACTGACTGACGACGGAAGCAGCTTCCTGTGTGTATTTGGACCACCGTCCATTTAACCACTGTCCACCTCTGTGTCCAATGTGCTATGCAGAAGGAAATCAGCAACGAAATCAAAAGGCGCAAAGTTGGAAAGGACATGCAAGACTTTCAGAGGAAACAGGACGATGACAAGGCAAAGAGGCTGGTGGAGGAGAGGAACAGAGAGAGGCTGATGGAGAGGACCGCCCGGGAGCGAGTCAAACAGCAGATCGCTCTGGTGAGCTGATGAACCTTGTAAAACACGCTGACGCAGTACTGAAAATGTTTGCATGATACTTGGTGCTAGCCTTTTAAAACAAGTGCTATCTATATATATGTGTGTGTGTGTGTGTGTGTGTGTGTGTGTGTGTGTGTATATATATATGTATGTATATGTATGTATATGTATATGTGTATATGTATATATATATGTGTATATGTATATATATGTATATATATATATATATATATATATATATATATATATATATATATATATATATATATATATATATATATATATATATATATATATATATATATATATATATATATATATATATATATATATATATATATATATATATATATATATATATATATATATATATATATATATATATATATATATATATATATATATATATATATATATATATATATGTATATATATATATATATATATATATATATATATATATATATATATATATATATATATATATATATATATATGTATATATATATATATATATATATATGTATATGTATATATATATATATATATATGTATATATATATATGTGTATATGTATGTATATATGTATATATATATATATATATATATATATATATATGTATATATATATATATATATATATATATGTGTGTGTGTGTGTGTGTATATATATTTATTTATTATTTTTTTTTCCTTTAAAACCAACAACAAGGGAACCTGTCCACGAAGCCGCAACCCAGTTAAATAAAAGGCTGCTTTGGAGGATCCGAGGTTTTACACTGGGCCCAAATCAGCAGCCAGTCAGTCAGCAGTAAGTCAGTAGCCAATCAGCAGTCAGTCAGTCAGCTGGCCTGCCAGCCAGCCAGCCAGTTAGCAGTAAGTCAGCATGCAACCAGCCAGTCAGTTAATGGGATTCTGTCTCAGGTGTCTCATCCATGTGACCCATGATTTGAATGAAACTAAATCCACACTGGAGCAGAAACTATATTACACATTTACAGTGATTGTTCAGAGTAAATATTCAGGAAAAAAAACGAATTAGCAAGTGCTTCAACTGACCACCACTGGTCTTCTTCAACAGTCTGCTGAAATATTCTGCATGACTTTTTTTTTTTTTTCTCCACATTCACCTATGGGCAGGAATAATGATAAAGCACCACATTCCAAGTAGGAAAACATGACTTGAAAAGTTTTCATATTATTAAATATCCTTGCACAGTAAGCAGGCTATACTCATTTCTCTAGAAATGAGCTTTTCTAATGATGAGTCCCAGCAATGAGACCAGCTCAGATCTATTTATAACTGCGTCTTCTCTTATTCATTCGTGGAACTGAGTATGTATGAGACTTAAAAAAAAAAGTAGTTGACTTATTTATAAAGACTTGTTTTTTTTAAACACTGTTTTAGATATATGAATAATATGTATATACATTGTATTTCTTGAGTTCTTTTTCACTCTTCTTGTTCTTCCTTCTTCCTTCTGCCTAAGTAAGTAGTGGTAAGTAAGTTTAAGGGCTACTGGTAAGTAGCCTGATATGAGTGGTGTTGGCCAAATGGCTAGCAAGTTGGCGTGTGCGTTGGAAAGCCCCTGTTCAGTTTTGAGGTTTCGGCAACAATCTGGCTGTCTGTCTCCCCCTGTAGGACCGAGCTGAGAGAGCAGCTCGCTACGCCAACACCAAACAAGAAGAGAAAGCCTCCAGCCCAGCATCACAGCAAGGCGCTCAGAAGAAGACCGCCTCACCAAGCACAAGGTAATGAAATGATGGAGAACAAATGTTACCAAATGCACAAATAAAACATGTTGCTGCTGCTGCATAAATTGTGTTCATGTAAAGGTGATTTTCAATCGCTAGCATTTCATTATGGTGCAGTAAAACTTTTATATTTTCAAAGTAATGTAAATAATTTGTTTTAAAAAGAAAAAAAAAAAAAACTGTCCATATAGGTGCAAATAGTTGATTTTTCCTTCCTTTATTACCCTATTATTAGTTAATTTCTTTTTTTTTCTTTTTATTATTTTGTATCTTTTTTTCTTCTCTATTGCGCTACATGTTGCTTTGGTGATGTGATTTTCCCCATGTGGGACAAATAAAATCATTCTAATTCTAATCTGAATAGAATAGAATAGCTACTTTATTGATCCCAAATTGGGAAGCTATGCTCTCGCA
>CM020514.1:1623465-1703465 GCA_009823395.1 Thamnaconus septentrionalis | reverse complement strand
AGATTCCAAATGCATTTTTGCGTGAGATCAGATTAATGATGACTTTGCCTTCAAAGTTCTCTTAGTGTCGTCCTGCTGTTTGGTTTTTGTTTGGTAGTTTATTTCCAAAGTCAGTGTTTAAAATCAGGGGCCTGTTTCGCAGAGCAGAGCAGATGTGTGCATGTGTGTACATGCATACATATATATGCATATATATACACACATATATATATATATTCACACACATATATGTATATATACATATATGTATATATATATATATATAT
This sequence comes from Thamnaconus septentrionalis, assembly GCA_009823395.1. Taxonomy (NCBI): domain Eukaryota; kingdom Metazoa; phylum Chordata; class Actinopteri; order Tetraodontiformes; family Monacanthidae; genus Thamnaconus; species Thamnaconus septentrionalis. The sequence continues at coordinate 1,703,199 of CM020514.1, read as the reverse complement.
ATATGTGTATACATATATATATGTATATATATATATGTGTATATATATATATATATGTGTGTATGTGTGTATATATATATGTGTGTGTATGTATATATATGTATACATATATCGTCGACATTGACGGACTGTCAAGAAGATATACTGTATATACACAACACACACACACACACATATATATGTGTGTGTGTGTGTGTATATATATATATATATATATATATATATATATATATATATGTATGTGTGTGTATATATACATATATATACATATGTGTATATGTATGTATATATATATATATATGTACATACGTATGTGTGTTGTTTTTTTTATAGAATTAGTATTAGCCCCTTATATCATGTGTGTTTATGTGGTGTTCTTTGTGTGCTCAGGGAACCTTTGTCGCAGCAAAGTGTGGAGAGGAAACCAAAGGACTACAAGAGGGACGGCAGGATCTGTCGGCTCCGCACGCAAGACGACGGTGAGGAGGACAACAACACCTGGAATGGGAACTCCACCCAGCAGATGTAGCTGAGCTGCAGCAGATCCCCTCAGCCCACGTTTAGTGCTTCTCTTTCTGTTTCCCCTTTACACTGACGACGATGATGATGACGATGATGATAACAATAATTAACTTAATAACTCTCCCTGCTAAAGCTGTGCTTTGTGTTGACTATTTTCTGATTGTTGACTTGAGTTTAGAAGAAAGTGGTTTCCTGATGTGTATTTCATTTGTGGCTTGTTGCTGCTGGTCTGCTGTGGAATCAAAGATGTTTTCAAATGTCTCTCTTACATTTAACAACTTGCAAAGTTTTGCTAGTGGCTGTTTACTTCGAAAGTTGTGGCATAAATATCCATGTGTTGATTTGATAACATACTATCAACAACAATGTGATGGCTAGTTTTATGCTCGTCGAAGAATCTAAGAATTAAAAAAAAAAAAAATCTGTCTTTTGTTTTCTGGAGCCTTTATTTTTAAAGTGTACTGTGCAGTTGTAAACAGAACCTAATAAAAACTCACAGGGGGGAATCACATTAGAGGCACTCTGTGTGGGACTCACGTGCACATTTGAATTTTCAAAATTTAAACATGTAAGTAGCAAGGTAGTTGTTGCTATTTTGTTGAACTAGCGCGGTGCCTCAGTAAGTATGTGTTTTGGTTGGGAGGCGGCTAAGCTAAATGCTAATTATCAACGTGTTCTTTGGTGCGCAAAACAAAAATACACCTGCAAGAAAGTGATCCAGCACACAACTTTACAACAGCTGACAGAACATCACAACTTTTCAAGAGCACAGCAAGTCGTAAGTTCCTGCAAGAGCACTCACACATTTTGGACAGAGAAAACGGCATAGTATAAAACTGTGTAGTCACAGCGGTTCACAGTCTTTTATTTTCTTAATTTGTTATTTTGTTTTGCTCTTGGGTCGATCATAGGGATAAACTCAATAAACTTCTATATACCGTTTGTGTGTGTGTGTGTATACATACATATATATATGTATATATACATGTCTGTGTGTATGTATGTGTATATACATTAAAAAATATATATACATGGCATATATATATTCACTTGTATATATAATGTCAAACAAGAGACTACAGTCCTCCGGTCGAGTGGGTGGCGGTATGTACCCGGAAGTTAGGATTGCAATCCGCCGTTAAAACAGAAGAAGAAGAAGAGAACAGCAGAAGAAGAAGAAGAGAACAGCAGAAGAAGAAGAAGAGAACAGCAGAAGAAGAAGAAGAAGAGAACAGCAGAAGAAGAAGAAGGACAAATGGCGGCGTCATCTAAGAAAGTGTTCGAGGTGTTTGTGTCAAAGATACCCTGGACTGTTGCCAGTAGTGAGTAAAATATTTCCACAAATCATTCATGTTTACAGATAGAATTCAGTGATGATAGACGAGGCCTTGTGAAACGTTGCGGCACTTTAGCCAAACGGTGTCGACGCCACACGTAGGTACTGTCACCGTTACTCAATACTGACACTAGGCGGATCGTAAACGTTCCTGCAGGCAACGGAATGGAGCGGCTCCACTGACACGCTGACTAAATGACCGGTGTAAACACGACATTTGTTATGGTGTTTTTTTTGTTTTGTTTTATTGTATTATTTTACATGACGCACTCGCATTGCACTGGACGCATCAGGGTAAGATGAGAGGCAGATGAAGTGATGCACCCGTCATGCCTCGTGCCTACTGTGCAAGCCTGTACAGTAGGCAAAAATGAATGCAACACTGGATGGAAATCAGTCTCGTGACATTGCAGAAGCTTATTGAAACAGTGCCACAGCGAATTCGTGCCGTCATCAAAGCTACAGGTGGTCCAACGAAATGTTAAGAGTGTGTGACCTTCATCTTTGGTGGCGACCTTTTCTTTGGCCAGGCAGTGCATTTCCCAGTGTCTCAAACCAAGAAGGTAGTAAAAGCAGATTAACTGCCATAGCGCCTTCATTTCTCACCCCTATTTCTAAGGATTTACTGACGTTTCCTTTTTCTATAGTTTATCTCGTAAAGTTGAGCTAACATCACGTCGTGGACACCGCTATCTTTTTATCAAATAGAATAGAATAATTGTATTAGCGCAGACACTATTTTTAATTCCCTCTTTTAAAAATAGTAATAAAAAAAGAATAGAATAGAATTAAAGCCTTTATTAATCCCACATTAGGGAAATTTGCATAATTACAGCAGCAATACAGTGCACGGAGAAGAAAAAGTATAGTAATTAAAAAATAATTCAAATGAAATATTTATAGGGTGAGAAAAGAAAAAAAACAAGCAAGACATTTACATTTTATGGATTTAGGATCAGTTGGACTATTTACAGTTTTCTACATTCGGGCTCCAAATCACAGCTTGAAGTGCGAGGACTCCTTTCTTCCACCCTCTCTGTCTTTCTTTCCCTCTTTCTTTCTTCCTCTGTCTCTCTCTTTCTTTCCGACCATTTGAATTAAGTACAAGAATGAGCAGTCTTGAATGAGAAAATGAAAATGCAGATTGAATGACTTATTTCAAGTAATGCAGCTTCATTCTTCAAATGAAAAAAGCATTTCTGCTATTGCGTTTTAATTTGGATTATGGTAACCATCTGCTTCCATACTTTCCTTCTTTCTTTCTCATCTTTTCTTTGCACAGAAATGCACTCTGTGGACAGATGTGCTTCCTGGTTAACACACTTAAGTGTCTCAGTGACAGAGACTCTCTGTCGTACTACATGAGTATTATATTAGTGTATACCTACTGTAAAGGATTTACATTCAATAAAAGTGCAGTAAAACACTTTCTTTTGTCAATATTGTGCACATAACTTCAAATAATCCAACTGTCCATTTGGTGTAAATATATGTATATTACTCTATAAATTGTTTGTTTATTTTTAAATTAAATTTAATTAATTTTATTTAGTTGCCATAATTATGCAAATGTCCCCAATGTGGCATTAATAAAGGATATCTATCTATCTATCTATCCATCAAAAGTAACATTTAAATTGTCCTTTTTTCTTCCAGAGGAAATAAGGGAGTACTTTGGCCAGTTTGGTTCCATAAAGAAGAGTCTTCTACCATTTGTAAGTCGCCCCTGCAGCTTCATCATCATCATCATCATCAGCAGCAGCAGCAGCATGTCTGATTTTCTTTTGGTGTTTGGATGAACATCAGCTGTCTCCTTGCACCATTTATTTTCATTCAAGCTTTCTGCCGCTACGCGAACCGCACATTGCGTCGTGTCTCTGACTGCTTGCTGTGCTCGCTCTAGGACAAGGAGACGGGCTTTCACAGGGGCTTCTGCTGGATCGGATACTTGACCGAAGAGGGGCTGAACAATGCCGTCCAGAAGGAGCTGCACATGCTGGAAGGAAGCAAGGTAAAGGCAGGAAGGATTTACACTGTCAAAGAGATGACTGGGAGTTTTCACATTTCTTTCAAATCACTGTCTATAGATCACAAATCACTGTCACTTTCTATAGAGTCCAACAAAAAAGCTATTGTAACTTGAAGACAAGTCGATATGATGATGAATATATCAAATGATGAAGGGCAGCACAGGCCCCACCCTATATATGTGTATATATATATATATATATATATATATATATATATATATATATATATATATATATATGTATATATATATATATATATATATATATATGTATGTATGTATATATATATGTATGTATGTATATATATATATATGTATGTATATATATATATGTATGTATATATATATATATATATGTATGTATATGTATGTATGTATATGTATGTATATGTATGTGTATGTATGTATGTATATATGTATATATGTATATATATATATATATATATATGTATACATATATCTGTATATGCATATATGTATACATATCTGTATATGTATATATATATAGTCATTTTTTTTAACAATGACAATAAGGGCTCGTGATTCTGATTCTGATGGAATCATCATTGTCAGACGTCAGATAGCAATGCATCTAAGACTGGCTGTTTGGCCCCACCCCTATTACTTTTTGTGTGATTGGATTTTTCTCTGACGATCATTGCCTTTCATTCACACATGATGGATCGAACCTGTGGTTCGCTAAAATGTGCCGTCGTTCTCGTCCGCAGCTGCAGGTGCAGAGGAACAAACGTCTGTTTGCTGCACAGAAGCCAAACAGAGAAACTGAATCCAGCTGAAGTTTGATTGGTAGAACTTGGAATTGTTGTCATTCATTTTGCTCTCGCTGTCATGTGTTGTATTTAAATTTTTGCAAAGAGTGAAAAACCTTTGAACATTGATGTTCCACTATGTGAATAAAGATTGGGCTCACTCGTGGTTATTTTGTCATCATCACTTGACATCAAAATTCTGTCCATGGAAAGACATTAATCAATCCAATAATGTTATCGGAATGAGATCAATATAAGATACTGGCTCAAGTAAAACTGACATTTTTTATTTTCAATATTTATTTTCTGAATTTGTTTTCTTTAGTTTTATTCCAATAATGCATCAGCTGGTCCAAGTGGCTATCTTAGCTTAGCTGTACCATCAAAAAAAATGAGAGAAAAAATCAGAATCGCTGAAGAAGGAATGCAGGAGACGAGCTGTTGACAGTCTATCTATCTATCTATCTATCTATATCTGTATCTAGAGAGAGATATATATATCTAGATATACAGTATACCTAGATATATATAGATATATCTATATATAGATATACATATATATACACATATATATACACATATATACATATATATATATATATATATATATATATATATATATATATATATTGTCTGATTTTATGTAAATATATATATATACATAAAATCAGACAATATACAGTATATATGTATATTATTGGCACTAATGGTCACTAAAGTGTCTTTTAATTCAACTTGTCTAATATTAAATTTTTTTTTGCCAATATTCATAAATTCCCATATTAGTCAATATTTGGGGGGTGATCTGCCAGGACTGCGTTCCCGAGCCAACAGGTGGCACTCAGCAGCAGCAACACACACACACACACACACACACACACACACACACACACACACACACACACACACCTGGCTGCGATTGGTCGGTTCACCAGCCAATAGGAGGACAAGAGACAGTTTGAGGGATCAGACAGAATTTATTCTGACAAAAAAACGTGTCATCTTAAAAAGCAGCCCTTTTTTTCTACAAATAAAAAAAATTAATAACTTAATAAGTTACAGAGTCATGTGACATAGTGGGGGGCGGGAGGGGAAACAGGAGGCTATGGACAAACGTCGGACCAAAAAGCGCCTGAAGCTGAAGGACAGTAGTTTAAAGTGATTCTACTTCCTGTTGGCACCAGACGCTGTCAGGAACTCAGTCCGTCCGGGAGTCAGTCAGTGAGTTAGTGAATCAGTCAGTGAGACAGACAATCAGTCAGTCAGACAGTCAGTCAGTCAGTCAGATCAGCTCAATGTATTTCTTGCATTCAAGACAATGTGGCTGCGTGTCAGTGAAGCACCACAGAAGAAGAAGCAGCAGCAGAGAGGCTGTGCCAGCTGCAAAGTTTGTCTCTGAAAAAAGTCTTGGCAAAAAATCCCAAAAAGTTTCATCAAACCTGATCAGCAGAGGAAGAAGAAGAAAACAGCTTCTGATCATGTGATGCTGTGGCAGCTCAACACTGCCCCCCCGTGGCCACACACACACACACGCACGCACACACACGCACACACATACACACACAGCTTGGTCTCCAGTCAGCACCAGCAAGAGTGGAGACCGGTGAGAGAGTGGTGGCTGACCTTTGACCCGAGCACCACCACCACGAGGGGGGACGGGGGGGGACGGGGGGGGGTCCGGAGAGCCGCCCCCTGCTGGCTGCTGGCTCCAGGAAAACAACATCCACACGAAGCTTCTCTGATGTGTGTGTGTGTGTGTGTGTGTGTGTGTGTGTGTGTGGTTAACTGCAGTGGCAGAGCAGCACCCCCACCACCAGAGGCAGCAGGTTGAGCAGAAACAGCCACAGACTGGCAGCCGGACCAGGAGAGCTGGAGCAGGGGTCTGTAGGGGGCAGCAGCAACAACAACAACAACAACAATAACACATCAGAATCAGCAACACAACAACAACAACAACACATGAGAGAGCATCCAGTCTGGCTGCCAGGCTAATAAAGTTAGTGTGCTAGCGCGCTAACCCCTCCGCTGCTTGGAGCTGATTGGTCGAATCTGCCGTCTGGATAACCAGGAAGTGGATCAACAGTAGGAGGAAGTAAACACTACTGACCTGTGGGGCTGACGTCTAAAGGTGCTAACGAGCGGCTAAGCTAAGTGCGGCGCACTGACCTATGGGGCTGCTCCTGGAGGTGTTGAGAGGGGGAAGCAGGTGCGGGGGAGGGCAGTCGGGGCAAAGGTCGCGGCAGGCGGGGCAGACCAGGACGCCGTTGTGGACCCAGCCGTGCAGCCGCACGCTGACGCTGAGCAGCTGGCCGCCGCGCACACACAGGAAGGAGCGGTCCTGCACAAACACCTGCAGGCCCTGCGCCGAGCACGCCACCTGCAGGCCGAGAGAGGGAGGAGGGAGGGGGGGAGGAGGGCGGGAGGAGGGAGGAGTCAGAGTCTGACTGGATCAGGCACTGCAGCACGTCGTCAGCCAATCCTGAGTGAACGCCAGAAGTCACCGTACGGTCGCTCAATGTATCCATCCCACAATGCACCACTACAAGTGGCGCGCATCCAATCACATTCGTCCATTTTGTCAGTGTTTTCAGAGTCATTTCAACAAAGAGCGAAACACAGAGGGGCTTCAAGGACTCAGATTTCTGCTTTTGTTCCTTTTCAATGAACATTAAAGAGCATTTTCTACATATACCATGATAACAGTCGCCATACTGTATAGTGGTTACATTAACTGCGTTTACATGGACACAAATAATCGGAATAAAGGCCCAATCAGATTAAAAACGCTTCGCGTAAACACGTCAATCGGAAGATTCTGATCCGATCCGGTCCGTTCGGAACGAAATTTTATTCCGAACGAGAGAGGCGGTTTATGCCGATGTGGATTCGGAATTTCCGATCAACCGATGTTTCGATCGGACTGGAGAAATGTGCGCATGTAAAACATAGCTACTGAGATGCCTGCAGGGAGAGCCAGTGAGCGGAGGGGGGATGCGACGCTAGCACCACCTTGTAGCAGCCGGAGCCCCAGTCAGGGACGGTCATCCTCCTGCTGCACTGCTCCAGGACGAAGGCCGACTGCTGGGTCAGACATACTGAGTCTGGGCCGTAGAGCTCCGCACCAAAGTTCCTCCACCAGTCTGAGAGAGAGGCAGACAGTGAGTCAGTGGGTCAGTGAGTCAGTCAGTGTGGACCGTAGAGCTCCGCACCAAAGTTCCTCCACCAGTCTGACAGAGAGGGAGACAGTGAGTCAGTGGGTGAGTCGGTGAGTCAGTGGGTCAGTAAGTCAGTGAGTCAGTGAGTCAGTGAGTCAGTCTGAGCTGCAGTGCTCTGCACCAAAGTTCCTCCACCAGTCTGAGAGAGAGGCAGACAGTGAGTCAGTGGGTGAGTCAGTGGATCAGTGAGTCAGTCAGTCAGTCAGTCAGTCAGTCAGTTGGTGTGGACCATAGAGCTCTGCACCAAAGTTCCCCCACCAGTCTGAGAGAGAGGCAGACAGTGAGTCAGTGGGTGAGTCGGTGAGTCAGTGAGTCAGTGAGTCAGTTAGTGTGGACTGTAGAGCTCTGCACCAAAGTTCCTTCACCATTCTGAGAGAGAGGGAGACAGTGAGTCAGTGGGTGAGTCAGTGAGTCAGTGATTCAGTGGGTCAGTCAGTCTGGACCGTAGAGCTCTGCACCAAAGTTCCTCCACCAGTCTGAGAGAGAGGCAGACAGTGAGTCAGTGGGTGAGTCGGTGAGCCAGTGAGTCAGTCAGTCAGTTGGTGTGGACCATAGAGCTCTGCACCAAAGTTCCTCCACCAGTCTGAGAGAGTAGACAGTGAGTCAGTGGGTGAGTCAGAGTCAGTCAATGACACAGTCAGTGAGTCAGCTTGAGTTCCTCACCAGTCTGAGAGGTACACACCGAGTCAGTCAGTCAGTCAGTCAGTGAGTCAATCATTGAGTCATTGAGACACCGAGTCAGTCAGTCAGTCAGTCAGCCAGTCAGTTACACCCTCCTCCCCTCCCCCCCACCTGGCTGGTTCTGGGGCAGCCTGCAGAGGGAGCTCCTCTGGAAGTGCCCCCCCTGCTGGTAGCTGAACTCCTGGCTGAAGGGGCAGAAGTCGGCCAGCTCCACGGCGCCCCCTAGCCTGGCCAGCTGCTCCTCCTGGACGCCGGGGACCCCGTCAAAGTACTGTCAGAGAGAGAGAGAGAGAGAGAGTTCCACTTCCTGTCCCTGGCCCCGCCCCGTCTGACTGGCCCCACCCAAACCCCAACCCCCTCACCTGATACTGGGCCGGCAGCTCCTGGGGGAACTGCTGCAGGTTGCAGACGCCGACGGCCAGCTGGTCCTGGCGACAGCTGAGCCGCAGGGGCGTCGCCCTCAAGGTGTCGCAGTAGGGCGCCACCGTGTGGCGGCTGGAGGAGCGGCAGCAGCAACAGTCACGTCATCAGGGACCCACGGCAACAGCTAAGCTAACCGCTAACCGCTGCGCACTGACCTCCGTCGTTGCCGGTCCATCCAGAACTTGCAGCTCTTGAGGACGAAGTCGCAGCCGAGGCCCCGCCCCCAGTCCAGCCTCTCGGCCAATCGGTAGTCGGCGCCGTACCAGCCGCTGTCCTCCATCAGGGCCAGAGTGATTCGGGAGAAAACCCGGTTCTGGGTGTGGGAGCCCGTCATGGCCTCATTCTGTTGGACAGAGAGACCGTTAGGGGAAGGAGGAGGAGGAGGAGGTGGTTGAGGGGAAGGAGGAGGAGGAGGAGGGGGAAGAAGATAGAGGAGGAGGAGGAGGTGGAGAAGAAGGAGGGGGAGGAGTGGAAGGAGGAAGAGGGGAAGGAAGAAGAGGAGGGGGAAGAAGATAGAGGAGGAGGAGGAGATGGAGAAGGAAGAGGTGGAGGAGGAGGAGGGGAAGGAGGTAGAGAAGGAGGAGGAGATGGAGAAGGAGGAGGAGGAGAAAGAGGAGGGGGAAGAAGATAGAGGAGGAGGAGGAGATGGAGGAGGAGGGAAGGGAGGAGGAGGGGAAGGAGGTAGAGAAGGAGGAGGAGGAGGAGAAGAGGAGGGGCAAGAAGAGGGAGGAGGAGATGGAGAAGGAGGAGGAGGAGAAAGAGGAGGGGAAGAAGATAGAGGAGGAGGAGGAGATGGAGAAGGAGGAGGTGGAGGAGGAGGAGGAAGAGGAGGGGAAGAAGATAGAGGAGGAGGAGGAGATGGAGAAGGACGGCAGGGAGGAGGAGGGGAAGGAGGTAGAGAAGGAGGAGGAGGAGGAGAAAGAGGAGGGGCAAGAAGATAGAGGACGGCAGGGAGGAGGAGATGGAGAAGGAGGAGGAGGAGAAAGAGGAGGGGGAAGAAGATAGAGGAGGAGGAGGAGATGGAGGAGGAGGGAAGGGAGGAGGAGGGGAAGGGGAGGAGGGGGCAGGGCCAGACCTCCAGCAGCCTCTTCTCCCAGTGGTTGAGCTCCGTCCCAGTCCCACCCTGGTTCTCCAGCTCCATCCCCTCCAGCACCGGGCAGCCAAAGTGCCTGCGGGCCTCCTCCTGCACAGAGACACACAGAGGTAACGCCAAGGAGAAAACAAACAGATTTTTTTTAAATTTTTTAAAAGGAAAGAGTAGCAGCTCCTCAGTCCACTGGCAACGGACCAATCACGTCGTTACAAGAGGATCAATGTCAGTTTTTGGAAGGGTGGGGGTGGGGCGCTCAGGTAGGCCCCTCCCATTGGGGCCCCCTCCCCACCCTGAGGGCAACGAGCTGATTGGCTGCTTACCACCACGCGGGGCGTGACCAGGACGTGGACCTGGTGCCGGATCATGTGACCTCCTCGCACATCCCATAGCCGGGTGACCCTCCTGACGATGGCCTCGCTCCACTGGTACAGGCCCAGGCTGGGACACACACACACGCGCGCACACACACACACACACACACACACACACACACACACACACACACACACACACACACACACACGCACACATAGATACGTAGAGTGAGTTTTAACGTAGCTGCTAGCTTAGCTGCTTCCATTACCTCTCTTAAACTAAAAGGGGGCGCTAAGCTAATAGAAGGTGGACTCTGTCTGCAGACCCCGACCATCAACACACACACACACACACACACACACACACACACACACACACACACACACACACACACAGGGTGAGGCTCTCACCTCTCATTGAAGGCTGGCAGGCCACTGGCGAAGCGAGGGGTCAAAGGTCGGCCCTCATCGTCGTGGTAGAAGGCAAACAGGCCTGCCGAGAAGCCCTGGTGGAAGGGAGGGGGAATAAGTGCAGTTAGCTGTTAGCCTTTAGCAAGTGTGTGTGTGTGTGTGTGTGTGTGTGTGTGTGTGTGTGTGTGTGTGAGAGAGAGAGAGGTCAGCTGACCAGGGCGTGGATGATCTCGTGCTTGACGGTGGACAGCATTCCTTCAAACTCCTGAGGCTGCGAGGAGATCATGGCTGGACACAGGTTAGCGTAGCCCGCTACCGGCCTGCGCACACACACATACACACACAGATTGAGTGTTAGCGTAGCTGCTTCCATGGCCTCTCTCAGTATCAAAGCTAAGGGAGGCTATGGAAACAGCCGGCCAGCTGTTTTCAAAGCTATCAGAGGGTGCTATGCTCATAGGAGATCCTAGGCTAATAGAAGGTGCTAAGCTAATAGAACACGAACACACAGTGAGTGTTGATGTAGCTGCTTACATAACCTTTCTTATCATCAGCTGGCCAGCTGTTTCCATAGCCTCCTTTAGCTTTGATGCTAAGCTAATAGAGGGTGCTAAGCTAATAGAAGACACACACACACACACACACAGAGTGACATGACACCCCACAGCGCACCTGTCCAGCTCGGCCTCCAGTTGGCAGTAGGCAGCGTAGGCCACGATGTTCTCCTGGCCGCAGCGCTCCGTGCTCACGCCGCTGACGTACAGCAGGAAGTCGGCTCCGTCCACTCCGGGGCCGTCCGGGGGCCCCCAGGGGCCACACGACCTCCCCGACTCACTGCACACCTTGCATTGCTGCAGCGACAACCAGAGAGACACAGGGCAGTGGGCCACTGCTCCTCGCTAACACGCTAATACGAACACATGCTAGCTTCACTGCAGCAAACTTCCCTGCTTTAAAATATACCACCAACATCCAGAAGAGGGAGGCACTGGAGGTCAATAGCAAGTACGTTTCCACGTTGTAGCGCCACTGACCTGCAGGTGGTGCTGTGGCACCACAACAGGGCCGCAGCGGGTCACATTAGCGCAGGCGTCCTGGCAGTAGCGGTGAGGGTCTCCTCTCTTCCTCAGGTACTGGTTGGTGGCGCATTGTCTGGGAGGAATCAGGACCAGGACCAGGGTCAGGGTCAGGACCAGGATCAGAACCAAGACTAGGGTCAGGGATATAATCAGGACCAGGGTCAGGTTCAGAACCAGCACCAGGACCAGGGTCAATCTCAGAACCAGGACCAAGACCAGGTTCAGAACCAAGACTAGGACCGGGACCTGGGTCAGAGCCACGATCAAGACAGGGACCAACATCAGGACCAGGGTCAGGGTTGGAACCAGGGTTAGGACCACGGTCAAGACCAGGACAAGGGTCAGGATCATGGTCAGGGTCAGGGTCAAGACCAGGGTCAGGACCAGGATTAGAACCAAGACTAGGGTCAGGGATATAATCAGGACCAGGGTCAGGTTCAGAACCAGCACCAGGACCAGGGTCAATCTCAGAACCAGGACCAAGACCAGGTTCAGAACCAAGACTAGGACCAGGATCAGGGTCAGGACCAGGTTCAAAACCAAGACCAGGACCAGGATCAGGACCAAGACTAGGACCAGGACCTGGGTCAGAACCACGATCAAGACAGGGACCAACATCAGGACCAGGGTCAGGGTTGGAACCAGGGTTAGGACCAGGGTCAAGACCAGGACAAGGGTCAGGGAGCTCCTCACTCACCTGCTGAGCAACACTGGCCCCACCCTTCTCCGCACACTGAAGACCCTCTGTAGGTAGTCAATGGCCTGAGGAAACAGCTTGTCCTGACACGCACACACGCACGCACACAGAGTCAGAAATGTCAACATCACAGCGGTTCTATGCGACTGAGGTCATCACCATGTGCTGCACTTCCACTATTGACCACCAGGGGCCAGCAAAGAGCTGCTCACCTTCACCAGCCTCCTCTTGTCAGCGGGAAGCCTGCAGAGAAACGACAAGAGTGGAGGAAAAAGATTTAAAACACACACACACACACACACACACACACACACACACACACACACACACACGTACTGGTCGACGCTGTGGTCATAGATGATCTTGATCTTCAGCTGCAGGTCCGCGAAGCTCCTCTTGGTCAGTCGTTCAGGCTTGAGGTAAACATGGTTGAACTAAAGCAGGAGCAGAGTTACTGTAAACAGCAATAATAACAACAACAACAATAAGGATAATAATAATAACAATAATCCGGCAGGAGGACCTGGAGGTGTCCAGTGTTCTGTGGTGAGATTGTGTGTTAACTTGTGCAGTTTAATGCTTATTTACTGAGGGTACCGACAAACTTTTATTGTGAAGAATTCTACCCGGAAATGCCCTTTGGTCAGTTGCTGGGGAAACCAGGGTAAATGTTTTTATTATTATTATTGTTATTATTGTTAGTTTTTATTATTTCTGATCAGATTGAGTGATTCGGGGATTTTTCTTCTAAAAGATGCTGAAGTTCCCTTTACACTTGCACAGGCTAATCCTGACATGCTAAATGACGTTAGCTCGGCTAATACTGACATGCTAGCTGACTGGTGCTGGGGCACAAATCGCCTTGAGCGGATTACTGTCACCGTTTCAGCATCGTGAAATGATATCGCCGCTGCGGCTTGACGTCACAAAGTCCCGCTGCTGCTCGGTTTCAAACATCACTGTCGAGGTCTTGCTGAGTGGAAACTTGTGGACTTTCAATCCGGGTCACCGGACAGAACCGTTGATTTAAAGAGCTGTCAACCAGCTGACTGCTAGCTGCTAGCCGCTGTGCTAACTCCGCTAGCTACCGAGGCTCACCTCGCTGGGGGCGGGCACTCGGTGCCTGCACGTCCCGTGGCAGCTGACGGTGACGACCAGGACGGAGAGCAGGAGGGCCGAACCGAGGAACCAGGACCCGGACCGGGATGCGGACGGCCTGCCGTCCCCGCTCAGCCGCGGCTCCATCCTTCCACCGGCCCGGCGAGCGAGGCTCGGCGACCCGCAGTCAGCTGAAGCAACAGCGGCCCGGTGCTATTCGCACCGCCGCCATTCATCGCTTGCAGGCCGGGTCAGGACATGCCGGCATCCCGCTGTAAAACCGAGCTGGGACCGCAAGAGGTCCGAGGAGACCCGGGGACGTGAAGACTGAAACACCGGCCGGCTGGAGATTCGCTGTTCGCCCCCAGATCCTGGTTTGTTGCTGCGGGTCAGCTGTGCGGGGAGGACCAGCGAGCCAAAGATCGTCAGTCGAGAAGATGAGCCGCTCGCTGCAAAGATCGTCTGTTGACGTCATGCTGCGCTCCAGGGGCCCCGTTGCACAAAACTAGGAAAAGGGATCAAGCCGGGATATCTTGGTTATCCTGGATAAATGAAAGTGGGATAGATGGAAGTGGGATATGTATCAGTAGGTAGTAGTAGGTATAGGTTACCATGGAGATGTATTCTGTGGAGTGAGCCGGCTCGAGATCAGGCTAAATTCTAGCATCTATTTAACCTTTCTCTCAGTAAACCGTCACCACCAAAGGAAACCAATGGTTATTCCACTGAACCCTGCACTTTGTTACCACATTCAACTAGACCCACTGTCATTATTTCAACGTTTGGAATCTTCTCATTTCAATCATTATAGATAAATTAGTTGAGATAATCATTTATACTTTCCCATGCATCATATATAAAAATACAAATCCCATGTAAACATGAATACACATCAAAGAGTAACATGCACGTTCTTTTTGTGACAGTTGACGGTCCTGTCACGATGCCTCCAATTGATTGGTACTTGGCCAAGGGAATCCCTTTGGCAGAATGGTTAGCGTGCACAACTGTCGCCTGGGAGTCTGGGGTTCGAAGTCCGCCCGGGCCCTTTGCACCTTGTCACATTTTATTGAGGTTTTTATCGACACCTCCCAAGCTGCAAATGGTTAGTTTGTTATAGTTGGGCCTTCAATTCAATGTCATTGTGAAGTCTACTTCTTTAAAGAGTAGATATTTCAACTGTTCCCTCTTCTCACTTTTTATCACCATAAAGTGTTTTCACATATTTCTGAGAAGTTGCATTTCATGGTACATTAAGTGCCTTTCTTCTAACCTTATGAATGATGCCAGAGTTTCAACCTCCGACCAATCATAGCAATAAAATAGGATTACAGATAAAAACTGTCACCATTTCTGTGCCTAGTGTCACCCCTTAATGCCGAAAGGTGCATACATGACTCAAACAGGCACCGTCATCATTCAATTGACCTTTGTTTCTTTTAAGATCTGTCACGTTCTTGGAGCTGGGAGACGAAAGGAGGTTAATAATTGTTACATTTGTGTTCCAGTCAGCATACAGTGTGCATCGAAAGCATGACTCACCTCCCATTCAAGTCTTTTTTTAAATTTTTATTTCAAGAAGTTTTCTTCTCATTTTCCTTTTGGTTTTCTGACTCTAGAGGTCTTCGGTCTCTCTTCTTCTTGTATTCTATGCCCAAATCAGCCAGTTGCATTTGCTGCTGTAGACGCTGGGCATACAATTTGTCTGATAACGTATGAGTTCTGTGAAGCCATGACAATTAGCACAGTGGGAATTTTGCGCAATGGGAATTTCCTTCCTTTAACACTCACTGTGTTGCTAGGATGGCTCTCTCCATACACAGCGTCTGGGTGCTGCACGCGCACACACACACACACACACACAGGATTTTTTTTTAAAAACTCAAACGGAAATTCCGTGAAGTCGGTGAACTCGTCTATTTATCAAAATTGTTACGGCTTATTTGGAGCTACATTTACACAATTTTACTCACATCTACAATCATTCCCACCTACAGTTCCAACTGGTTCCTAAAAGGAGTATGACTACATTTTCGGATATGACCATTATTATTATGAACCATTGCGATCGTAATTGCGATTGTGTCAGTGCGAGCAGCGACTTCCTATTTGTGCACCACTTACACATTCAGACGGTCTGCTATACTTTGCCACGCTTTTCTCTCTGTTACATAACTGTGGCGGTGTTGCCTTTCCTCTTTATTTTGTTCTTTAATCCCCTCACAAGCCTCCATGAGGATTTCCGCCTCGGATGGGGAAAAGTGCGCCGCTGTCGTCATGGTGAATCGATGAATCCGAGCTCGATAACGGGCGTCTATTTATATTATTATTATTATTATTATTATTATTTTATTTTATTTTTTGTTAAACTGAAAAGAATAATTAATAATGAGTGAATAAGGAAAGCCCTGTTGTTCTGAACTATTGAAGACCTTCAGGTGGTCCGACCGGTTCTATCCAGTCCTGAAGCTGCTTCCCACACTCACACAGCAAGCAGGAGGCTGTGAGAAGAGGTCATGCGATTAGTTCCGGACACTCTGAGGGTCAAAGGAAGTCTCTGTTTTCCGAGCGGATCACCTCCATCCTGTCCAGCGTCAGCGTGAACCTCCTGAGGACCAGCAGAGAAGAGCGACCCTCCTGAAGAAACACCGTGGAACCTTCCTCCATCGTATTTTTGTATATCGTGGTTTTACTTGAGCTCTGCTGGCTTTCATCTCAACGAGGAGCTGTTTCTCCTGTGCTGGTTCTCTGTTTCTGTTGTGGTCCAGAACCTCCGAGGAGAAAATCACCACCGTGGGGAGGTCCAGACTTTCGTTAAGAAAAAAAAAGGAAAAAAGGAAAGTGGTGCCTTCAGCCCAACATTGGGGAGAAGTCAGAAGTCTGGTGGAGATTTCTCTGATGCTGGAACACCCGCAGGACTCCAGTTACCCTGCAGATGGCGCTGCTGCTGAGCCCCAGCTATAGCTTTAGCTCACCGGTAGTGCATCTGCACTCCAGAATAATACTTCCAACACATCTTGATTCTTTTATTTTCTACTTGCTTACTCAGCTGGATAGCCTGCTACAGCTAGCTTGTCTGAATAATAATAATAATAATAATTATAATAATAATAATTGCTATCACTGACTTCTGCTACAGCTACATTGTGCCGTCAGGAGCTAGCCAGTGACAGTGATTTTCAGGTGTTTGCACAAAGAGTGAGGATGAATTGTCAACAAACACGAATTCGCTACGTGTTCACGTGGCTCCGAGTCAGGGTTCTGTGTTTGGCAGAGTGTGCTTTCTCCCATCCAAGCAGTTTTCTGATGACTGGTTTCACATATTGACATCATCAGGCAGTGACGTCCAGGGTTCAGGAGAGAAGAAGAAGAAGAAGAATTGGAACCTGTCTGAACCAGCTGCCGGTGAAAAGTCTCTTTATTTTTCACAAACAGCTGCAGCGACTGGCTGCAACCACAAGAGTTTTTCTGCCTGCAGACCTGCGACTGGAGCAGCGCCCTCTGGTGGTTCACACATCATACTGCAATTCCCAGCAGGGGGCGTTGTAGCCCACCTGCTCACCAGTGAACACCCGGTCCCACGGTCCCAGTGATCTTTGTTGACTGGATGCAACTTATTAGCATTAGCATTAGCAATCAGAATGATCCAACATCCTCCCCTCAGGTGTTGGTTCTAGTGTCTTTATGCAGTTCATCGGTTATTAACACGCGAAAGGGGACGGGGAATCATGATGGTTCAGTGGGAGGTGCATAAGTCCAAGGCCTCGCCCCCTCACCTCTGGGCCCTGCCCAGAGGTGAGGCTAACAGGTGGCTAGTAGCAGGTGGCTAGCAGGACGACAAACAGGCGCCTGGCAGCACCCTGCTCCATGAAATCCAATAGTATTCAAACAGGAAGTTGAGTCCGAGGCGGGACGGTCACACCAGGAGGATCATGGGATACCGCTGCATCAGGAGGGGGAGGGGCCTGGGAGGCGCAGTAGGAGGAGGAGGAGGAGGAGCAGGGGAGTGTGGCCTTCTCGTTGTCCGTCGTTTCAGAGTCCATGTCTCCACCAACTTCCTCTCCAGGCCCCGCCCCCGGGCCTTCCTCCTGCAGGGCGACCAGCCGCTCCACCACGCAGGGGGCCGTCAGCCGGGCCTCAGGGTCCTGGTCCCAGCACTCAGTCAGTGTGGAGCAGAAGACCCTCATGCCCTGCAGGACATACAGACGGACACGTGAGACTCAGACGTAGCAGAAGGACCAGAAGGTCCAGAAGGTCGCATAGCCACTAGGGTCCCACCTGGTGCTGTGTCCAGGCTGCGGGGAGGTCGGGCCGCCCTCGGTCCCTCAGAACCAGGTCCCTCATGGAGTCCACACATGGCTGGTCACACACCTGGGAGCTGAAGGCCGGCTCGTAGCTCCTCACCTCTTTAATGACAGGACGGGGATCAGACCAGGAGAGGAGATTAAGAGAGAAGATCAGGACCAGGCGAGAAAACCAGGACCAGGAAAGGAGCTCAAGACCAGGAGAGAAGAACAAGACCAGGAGAGAAAACCAGGACCAGGAGACAAGATCAGGACTAGGAAAGGAGCTCAAGACCAGGAGAGAAGAACAAGACCAGGAGAGAAAACCAGGACCAGGAGACAAGATCAGGACTAGGAAAGGAGCTCAAGACCAGGAGAGAAGAACAAGACCAGGAAAGGAGATCAGCCCAGTGACCTGAGACACTGGGACCTCCCGAAAGATGCTCATACCTCCAATTGGGTATGTAGGAAAAAAATTGTTTTGAATTCGCGATTCTCACTTTGTTCGATTCATGATCAATTCTCATTTTCAAAAAAATAATTTTCTTCCACCGGCTCGCGGCAATGTGTATGTGCCTCCTGGGCTGCCGTAGGTAATGCGCAATAAGCAGCGCGTTATTGTGTTTCCGGTTTCCGCTAAAAAGGAGAGGGAGGAAAAAGAATCTGGGTCGCCACCAGAACACTCCACATGGTGGGGTGGTACAGCCGCCGTCCATGTGGAGTGTTCTGGTGGACACGTGAGAAGGCCCAACATTTGGGCCTACATTCTAAATTCTAGAATGTTTTGATGTATAAGATACAAAAACATCCACTGATATACATATTTTAATTATTCATTCTTATATATCTGCATCTACTGTTTATTGTGAGAGCTTTAACCCTGCAACTCACTCTGGCCTGTCTGCCACTCTGGCTACCTCTATCTCTATCGCTGTCTCTCTCTCTACATCTTTTTGTATTTCTTTCTCACCCCAACTGGTCATTGGCAGATGACGGCCCTCTGGAGTCTGGATCTGCTCTAGGTTTCTTCCCACAGGGGAGTTTTGGGTGTGATTTAGCGCTGTGCAAATAAAAGTTGATTGATTGATTGATTGATTTATTGATTGAACAGCAGCCTAAAGAAATACAACCTCCTCCACGGACTTTGAAAGCACACAACACCAGCAGCTGATCAAGACATAGTATTTTTGTATGATTATAGGGATGTCCCAATCACATTTTTTGGTCCCGATCTGATCCCAATTTTTCAATGATGATTAATTGCTGATCCTGATTTTTTTTTTATTTTTTTATTTTTTTACCAATCCAATCTTTTTTCTTACCTTGAATAAACTGTATCCACTGGATTCAGACTTTTTTTCTTCACCGTTTTGTTTATTTTACAAATTGAAGAACACAGTGGGCATGCTAGCTCACGAGACATGGAGAGCCTGGCGGAAACCTTCGACTTCAATAAGTCACTTCTTTTCGGAGCACGGCAGCGATGACTAGCAGAGGGCAGAAATCCGCCTCTTATTTATACATTGTGAACTGTAAATGTATAACGTTATTGATGTATTATTATTATTATTATAAGATCGGTTTGTTGATTTTGAACGCATATCAGTGGATCACCAATCTAATAAAATATGCTAAATCGGCATTTGGACATCCCTAATAATTTATGGTAGTGTTTAAGAAGTGGCAAGTTCTGGCAAAGACTGGCAGCTAGCTACCAATTGTACTCTATTGATGTAATTTATTGTTCTGGTTAGTGAGGGAGAAGTAACTGAGTGTCAGATTCAGTCAGATGTTAAAATGTTTTGGTCTGGTTAAAACTTTTGCAAGCATGAATAAATCAGACAACATATTATTGTCTTGGATTTACATTTGTTTGTTTACATTATTACAATCAGTTGATAAAACATTGTCCTCTACAATTCTAAAAGCTTTTTACAAAAATCTACTGCTCTGCTTTCATGTCACCAGACAGGTAGATCCTGCTAAAATCCTATTTATTGAATGAATAGAGAATCATTTTGAGTAAGAAAAAATAAATAAATTTTGAATCGAGAATAGAGTTGAAACAAAAAAAATCGATATAATCCAATTATGACCCCAAGAGTTGATATTGAATCAAATCGTGGGACACCCGTAGATTCGCAGCCCTACCTCCGATGGCCCTGCAGCGTGACGCCATCTCCCAGAGGACCAGGGACATGGAGTAGACGTCCATCTGCTTGAATGCCTCCAGGTCCTCCAGGTTCACCCGGGACTCCAGGACCTCAGGAGCCATGTAGCGGGCTGTTCCCACCTGGACATGGTGACACCACACCGGTTGTGTGGGAGGGTGGAAACCACTTCCTGTTCTCCAGGAACAGCTCAGGACCACGTACCTGCCCACTGTTGGCGAAGTCATCCACCGTGAGGGACTCGTCCAGCCTCAGGGCCAGACCGAAGTCACACAGCACACACTTGGTCCTGCTCTGGACCACAATGTTGCTACTCTTCAGGTCCCGATGGGCCACTGGAACCTGCAGAACCACAGCCAAGCAAGAACTGAGACAGGAGGTGATCCTGGACCTGATCCTGAATTGATCCTGGAAGTAAAAAAACTGATCCTGAACTGATCCTTAATCCGAACTGAACTGGTCCTGGTCCTGAATTGGTCCTGAACCTGAACTGATCATGGGACTGAACTGATCCTGAATCCGAACTGATCCTGAACCTGAACTGATCCTGAACCTGAACTGATCCAGGTCCTGAACTGATCCAGGACCTGAACTGATCCAGGGCCTGAACAGATCCTGAACTATACCTGAACTGATCCTGAACCTGAGCTGATCCTGAACCTGAGCTGATCCTGAACCTGAACTGATCCAGGACCTGAACAGATCCTGACCTTATCCTGAACCTGAATTATACCTGAACTGATTCTGAACTGACCCAGGACCTGAATGGATCCTGAACTGATCCTGCACCTGAACTATACCTGAACTAATCCTGAAATGATCCAGAACCGTAACGGATAAAGACCTGATACTGAACTTCACTGGTCCCGAGCTGATCCTGAACTGATCCAGGACCTGAACTAATCCTGACCTGATCCTGAACTGACCCTGGAACTGAACTGATCCTGAACCGATCTTGAACCTGAACTGATTCAGGACCTGAACTGATCATGAGCTGAACCTGATCCTGAACTGGTCCTGAACGGATCCTGAACTGATCCTGAACTGATCTTGGTCCTGATCTAGCCGGACTATCGTACCTTGGCCGCCCCGCTGGCCGTGGTGTCGCTGTGGAGATAAGCCAGTCCTTGGGCCACGCTGCCCGCCAGGGCCACCAGCTCCTCCCAGCTCAGTGTGTTGGCGGTGAGGAAGTCCTGCACGTTGCCCAGGCCGTGATAGGCCAGGACCAGCCAGTACTTCCTGTGGACTTGGCCAGGTGGGCCCCTCTCCTCGGCAGCCAGAAAGCGGACAATGTTGTCGTGCTGCAGGTCGGGGTCGGACAGGACGGAGGTCTCATTCCTCCAGGAGGTCTCCTCCACGGCCGGGAAGACTTTCACCGCCACCGTGGTCCAAGTCTGGGCTCCGGCCCCCTGGCTCCCCAGCAGGCGGCCCCGCCACACCTCGGCATAGCGGCCCCTCCCCACCAGGGCCTCCAGCTTGATGGGCAGGAGTTCCGTCCCGTTGTCAGCCTGGGATTGGTCGGTCTGGGTCCTTGGAAGCCCCAGAGCCTTGTAGGATGGATCCAGGGCCTGTTTGGGGGGCCAGCGGGGCCGAGCGGGGGGGTCCGGCTTGTCCGAGCGCTGCATACGGTAGAAGTAGAAGGCGGCTGCAGTGACCAAGGCCACCAACAGGGGGGGCAGCAGGCTGAGCAGAACCACTGGGACCACATCTCGGCTGAGCAGCCTGGAGAACCCTGAGGAGAACCAGAGTTTCTGACTGAGGAACCATCACCATCCATCAACCCCCCACACACTTCTCCCCACTCGCCCCCAACTCAGGGAGGTGGTGGCTACTTCCTGAGGGCTACCCAGCAAGGTGGTGGTTACTTCCTGGGAACTACTCAGGGAGGTGGTGGCTACTTCCTGGGGGCTACCCAGCAAGGTGGAGGCTACTTACTGGGAACTACTCAGGGAGGTGATGGCTACTTCATGGGGGCTACTCATGGAGGTGATGTTGGCTACCCCCCCCAAGCCCTCCCACTTGACTGCCCCTCCCCCTCCCCCCTACCCTACACTCAACCCACTCCCCCAACTCCTCACCATTGGCTCCTTGCTGGAAGATCAGCTGGTCGTTACACTCGTCCTCTCCGTGGCAGCCACAGACCATCACGGCTGTGTCCGCCACCACCGCCACCGGCTGCTGCGGGGTCATGTGACACTTTCTGGAGGCACTGAAGTTGAGCAGCAAGCCAGGTGTGATGCCCTCCAACGGCAGGGCAGGGTCATGACACATGGTGTGCACCGTCACGGTGTCGTTGGTCTTCCTCCTGGAGAAGAGAACAGGAAGTCAACACCTCACTGAAGGTCCTGGCGGCCATCTTGGTTCAGGGCAGTGAGTCGCTTCCGCTGTTGCTGACCACCATCAGAGGAGCTAAAAAAACCAAAGTAGATCTAGCCAAAACTAGATAAACAGGGAGTTCTGGGAGGAGTAGGCGGGGCTAGGAGAAACGTGTGGTGAGAAAAGTGGTGATATGATCTCCAAACAAGCAGAGAAAAAGTACAGAGCTCTTCAGACTCTGTGCGTGTTTTTCTGTTGTTAGCACAAGTAGCTCGAAGCGACCTAGCGTCACTTCATGTCCCGCTCACCAGATGGCAATGCAGATCTCCTCGGCGGCCGTGCAGAAGGACGACAGCGAGCAGTTGCTGAAGCAGATGCCATCTCGGCACAGCGGACTGGAGGCGTCACACCACTTACACAGGTTGGAGTTCAGGTGGCTGAAGGAGTCGACCACCAGGGGGAGCCCTGCAGGGGGAGAGAGAGCTACACAATCTGACCATAGACACGACTAGAGATGAGGTCATGTAACCATTCACAGGGCGTCAGCTTACTGTGGCGAAGGTAAGTCAGCTCTGACAGATACTAGCTAGCTGTACAACACATTTTTACTGTGTCCCCATGAGGCCCCTGCACCTCCTCAACTAGCGGTATAGCATTTAGCCTGTTGGTGCAGAAACAACTGCTGAAGGCCAATTCAACACAACATAACACAACTACTCTCTGTGTATCAACGCAGTAAAAATACTGTGTTGATACAGTTTAGTTCTGTATTTGTTTGCACTGTGTGTGTCTGTGTGCGTGCGTGTGTGTATGTGTGTGTGTGTTTGATGCTGTGCCACATCACAACAACACCAGCGATCAGACCCATATGACACAAAAATGACAGTTATCACAGAGAGAGAGAGAGAAAGAAAGGAGTGTATGAGGGCAAGAGAGAGTGACGGCAAAAGAGACAGAGACTGAGTGAGAGTGTGTGGGTGAGGGAGACAGAGAGAGAGAGAGAGAGAGAGAGAGAGAGAGAGAGAGAGAGAGAGAGAGACATGGAGTGATTTCCAGATGTTTATTCCCACCAGAGAAAAGGAAAAAGTAAACTTTAATTAGGATCACTCAGTGTGTGTGTGTGTGTGTGTGTGTGTGTGTGTGCGCGCGCGTATGTGTGTGTGTGTCAGGGCGGGGCTGTGTTCAGAGCCAAGTTGGTCTCCAAAGCTCCGCCCCCAGAGCCTCATGGGAAATCTGAGCAGCTTGAAGGAGGCCCCCACTATCAGAACACTGGGGCTGCTTTAAACAAACACACACACGCACGCACACACACACACACACACACACACACACACACACAGTCCAACATGTTGAGATTTAGATTCACCAACAGAACAAACTGTGACTGTGACTCATTATGTGTGCGCGTGTGTGTGTGACCACACTGTCCTCATTAACCCCTGACACACACACACACACACACACACACACACACACACACACACACACACTTTCTCTCGTGCCAGTCTGTCTTTGCTCCAGTGTCTTCAGATGGACCATGATGTGTTTGTGAATGTATGTATGTACTCTTTGTTGGACATGAGATAATAATCTGAGTGTGTGTGTGTGTGTGTGTGTGTGTGTGTGTGTGTGTGTGATGGTTTTGTAGCTCTAAGATGCAACTCGTGTGAATGGTAGCAGTAGCTTCGCCTGCTAGCCTTCTATCAGCAATCCAACCAGGTGTTTGTGGTTCCTCAGCACCACCGTGGCTCAGCAGCAGGTCCAGGGTGAGAAGAAGCTCAGTGAAGGTCCGACTGGGGCTAACCGATGAGCTTATCTTTGCTTAGCTTAGCATATTAGCAGAAGGAGGAGGAGGAGGAGGAGCTTCACCTCTTGGAGATGCACCATCAAGGTGAAGGTGGTGGAGGAGAAGTAGGAAGGGGAGGGGCTGAGAACCCCCTGACCAGCGGCCCCCGTCAGAGGGTCTGAGCCCCATTTTGCACAGCAGTTTTTGGCCAACAGGGGGCAAGGACGGAATAGAACAGAACAGAACCAGGAGGTTCCCTCAAAGTAGTTGTTCCCAGGATTCAGGAGGACCTCACGACTTCTGCAGCAAGCACACACACACACACACACACACACACACACACACACACACACACACACACACACACACACGGACAGCAGAAGAAGCAGCACTCACCGGTCCACAGGAGGACGAGCAGTCCGCTCCAACACATCTTCTGTCCGACTGACCGACCGACGGACAGCCCGGAGCCTCGGCAGCAGGAGGAGGTGGAGGAGGGGCCGGGAGGAATGGGGGTGGGGGGGCGAAGTTCCAGATGTTTCTCATCCAGATGTGCTGTAGCTCCGCCCAGCTGCAGGCGGGCGGCCTGTTTCCACACAGAACACAACTACAAACACACAGCCGCAGCTCGGCGGTGGTCACAAAGACTCACAAAGACTCCCAGAGACTCGTTCAATTGATTTAGTCCAAAAAAATATTCACAAAACGTTTTAGTTTGATACAACTACTGCTACTACTACTGCTACTACTACTGCTACTACTACTGCTACTACTGATGATGATGACAGAGGCGTTTGGTCTCAGTCGCAGCCCGTTGCGACGACGCCGCGGTGATCTTGGGCTTGCTGCCCCTGCTGGAGGACTTTGTTATCACGCTCCTGAATAAAAATCCCACAAGTCATAAAACGAAAGACACTGAGTCGAATGTGACGTCATTTATTTATTTATTTATTTATTTCACAGCCGTTTTCTGATTTTTGTTCTTCATAGTTGTAACAGAAGGAAATCGTTTCCCGCACAGGACATTGTGTTGTATAAAATGTCAGAAGAATAAAATGTATCACATAAAAAGTTTTGGACATATATTTGGAGCTTTGGATTTTATTTTGGAGGCGTGGACCCGGAAGTAGGAGGAGTGGTTTCTGCTGACTTTGCTCCAGAAGTCAGATGGATTTATTTATTTATTTAGGATATTTGTTCTCAAATGCAGACATACATGGAAAAAAAGAAAAGACCCCACCAAACAAAGAAAAAAAAAACCCTGCAAAAAACAAGACAACAACAAAACAAGAACACAATTGTACACAACTGTAAAAGCGCATTGATGCAGCATTTGGTTGGAATGGAATCTGCCCATTTGTTTCTTGTGGAATGCGAAATTTTCCAAGAATTAGAATTACTTGCACAAAGAAAAGCATGTCATCTTCCAAATCCTTTTCAAAATAAATGCGAGTGTCCTTAAAGCAATTGTTTGTCTTGTTACTGTCCTTATGTAATGCTACACATCAGTCCAGAATGCTTTCGAGAACGCACATTCATAAAACAAATGATCATTTGTTTTCTCCTCAGTAGCGCTACATTCAAAACAGTAAATCAATTTCAATATTTTTTGTGTTGGAAAAATCTTATGTAATATTTAAAATGAAATTTCTTTAACTGTGTTGATTAAAGCAAAACTTCTCACCAAGCATCCATGCTTTCTGCCAGGTAATTCCTCCATACAATGATTTCCAAATGATTGTCCTAAGAGTAAATACAGGTACTACCCGAAAAATTAGAATATCCAGTAAAAGTTGTTTTATTTTGGCAATTTAACATAAAAGATGAAACCAACAAATTTTATTGAGCCATTACGCGCAAATTGACACATCTCAAGCAGTTTTCTTGTTGTAACTTTGCTGATTAAGATTTTCATAAAGATTTGACTTTATGTAACATTCTAATTTTCTGAATTTTTTCATAAAGATTTGACTTTTCATAAAGACCTGATCAGCAAAATCCAAAGAAATAAAAACTTGAAATATATTGATTTGCATATTATTCGTTTATGTAATATGTCACATTCACCTTTTGTGTTGAATTGCAGAAATACTACAACCTTTTCAGGATATTCTAATTTTCTGGGTAGTACTGTATGTGGTTTAATACAGTTTGTAATATATTTATTTGAGCATTTTTGCTTTATGTCTATTTCTCCAACAAAAATGTGACTGTTAATTGTTCCTGCCATAGAAAAACACAAATTATAGCACCATGCTCCCCCTGGTGGTGGTATTGCACCAAACGCCACTGCATATTCTTTGGGAGGAAAAGGAAACTGAAATGTATTCATAAATTCAAGATAAGCGAGTAATTCCCTTCCATCATTAATGAACTGTCAAACATGTATCATCCCACCATCAAACCACTTCCTGTGAAATAACGACTTGTTTTTAGAGAGAACATTTTCATTATTGCACATGTAGGGATTAGTTGGTGAGGAAGTCTGCTTAAATCAGTTTCCAGGTAAGTAAAGCCTGTTCATGAGAGTTGGACAGTTTAACCAGTAGATTTTCTATTTTGTAGTTACATTTCAATTAAAAAAAAAAAAAAAAAAAAATTTCACCAACAACATTAAATACAAACTTGGGGAATGTATTCCAGATATTATCTGTTTCTTTAATGATATTTGATAACCACAGCATCTCAAAACCTAACACCTCCAAGCCTCCTTTACTTTAGGGGTTACATGAAAAGTGTTTCTTGACAAAGCAACATCTATTCCTCCAGGTAAAGTTAAATATAGTCTTATCTAGTATTTTAGAAATTGCTGGGGGCATTCAAGAGACAGGGACGGATATCCGGATCTGGATGCCAACCACTACTATGTGCAGGTGTGAGATCCCGTGGCGGTTACATCTCGCGGGATCTGAGCAGCTCGTGATTCGCCTCTCCTCTGCAGGTGAGTCCGCTCCAGCCACGTGACCCACAACCTCCTCCTCCATTTTTTTTTATTCACAAATGCAGATATACATACATAAAAAACAAAGAAACAAAAGATCCCCCACCCACAAACAAAAAGCATCAATCAATCAATCAATCAATCAATCAATCAGTCAATCAATCAATCAATCACTAAAAACAAAACTAGAACAGTCAGCGGTTTACCTGTACATATGGACATCCACCTCATTAACTGGAGTGAATATTAACGCTTTCAAATATATTTGTTCTGATTGCTTTTTTATTTTCAGTCTTATTGTAGCAGCGCATTGATGCAGCTCTTAAACAAGGAGATCAGCGTTTGGTTTGGAATCTCCCCATTTTTCCTTGTGGATGTGAAATTTTCCAAGCATCAAAATTAGTTGTACAAAGTAAAGTGTATCATCTTCACTCTCCAATTTTTTTTATACCTCCTCCTGCACACTTTGGACTGGCATGGGGGTTTGACATCACGGCTGGTGGACAGAACGTGACTGTCAGCGTGAGCTGGTCCAACATTCTGTGGTTCAGTTCGGAACTTTATTACATTGCTTTAACGGCGATGCGTTCCAAGTGTAGACAGTCAATTTAACACAGACCAGGCTGCAGATGCAACTTTCAGAACCGGCTTCTCTCCTACTGGACGCGCCAAACGTCGTCACAGCGCTACAAGCCGCGGCAAAAACGCGTTCAGTGTGTAAGGGCCCTAAAGAGGGTTAGCTGGTGTTGTAGTACCGCAGACCGCCACCAGGAGGCAGCAGACCCAGTGCCTCAGTCACGCTGTATGTCAACTGCAAGGACCACATGAGTTGCTCGTAGGCAGTTTTTAAAAAAAATAAAATAAATTAAAGCTGCAAGCAGCGTTTGCGGGACTGAGCCGCCGTGGCCGACGCCGACCCCGGATGACCCCTGATCTCTACCAACATACGCCGCCAACCCCCGACCCATGCCGATGACCCCCGTCCTCTGCCGATGCCCGCCGACATCTGCTGACGCCTGCAATTGACCCCCGTTATCTGTCGACGTTTGGCAACACCCGACGACGCCCTCGACGGCCAGCGACATCTGCTGACTCTGAAAGAAGTCTAATTAATCATAAGTCTGTGTATGCAAATTATTCAGATTTTTGACCAAGTGACAATAGCTCACTTCAGGGTTTGTCTGGGGTCAAAGGTCAGCATATCAGCAAATAGGTCTGGATTGCCCGAACGCGTGGGACTTGGTCGTATTTATATCTAGGGCAATTTCACATTTTTGGATGCCTCTAGGGGGCGCTAGAGAGACAAATTTTGCCATGTCTTCATTTTCTGAAAATGTTCACCAGATTCTATGTGCTTAGGAATTTTCGTGATATTGGTATATGTTAAGGGGGTGAAAATGAGGTTTGAAAATTGTTAGCAATAATAATAATAATAACAATACAGAAAAAACATCCGAAAAACAATCAAGTCTTCGCCCTGGCGACGACCTGCTCTGGGGCTCAGTCCTGAATAAACATGGCTCTTACAATGCCGACTGGACATTATAGTTCATGTTTGCCAAGTCAGTTGTGTTGGTGGAGTTCAATCAGCAGAGTGAGTCTGCCTTTAGTCTCCACAGTCCTTCTGTGGAGGCTTTTTATCCATCCAACGTGCTGACGTTGCAGTAGAGGGTGGACTCATCAGCTGCTCCACCGGAGGGCGCAGCTTCACCTCCATCTTCACCGTCTGTCACCTGCACCTGGGTTGGAGGTCAGATGATGATGATGATCATCATGCTCATAATAATTAGAATTAAATTGTGTGTTTCTATTGTGTGTTTCTCACTCTGACTTTGGCTCCTCTCTTGCGGTAGCTGACCACCAGCTCCACCTACATCCAACCACACACAGCTGCGAGTTGGTGCTTCCTGTGTGTGTGTGTGTGTGTGTGTGTGTGTGTGTGTGTGTGTCCTCACCCTGTGCTGTCAGTAATATTCTATTTTTAGATGACTCAGCTCTTGTCAGTTTGTGTTGTTTTTACCAGTGTTAAAACAACTCAAAGAACAGTATGTTTTTAAATGACACAAATCAAGTGACTTGAAGTCCAAATTGTGCAAACACACAATCTTCACTCACTGTGTTCTCCTCCTGAAGTTTCTTCTTGCCTTCAGACGGAGACACAGACAGTCAAACCTCAGCTCCTGAATGCAAAGTTCTCCTCAGAACAAAGTTTCATGAGTGGAAAAGATGCTCCCACCTTTGGCTCTCTTCCAAAGTACAAAGTCCACCAGTATGCACATGACAACGACCACAAGCAAAACTGCCACAAGGTGGCGCCACCAGCCTGGAAGAAGAAAAAACCCTTCATTTGAAACTTGTCTTGTTTCAGAGGTGAATCCCCCAGAGGCTGAAGAAACAAGATCCACCACACGTGGCTGAACCACCTCCAGGCTGAGGCTCCTCAGGGTTCTTACCAGTGCTCCCAGTGGCACAAGGCCACCTGGTGGTCAGAGCTGGTGTTGTTGCATCATGGCCTGGGAAAAAAGATTTTAAAAATCATTTTCTCCTTTCATGGCAACATGTGTGATGTTACTGGTCCCAGTCTGACCTTCAGTCTGATGGATGAGAGGAAACAGCTGCACATCATCAGGAGAATCAGTCCTCCGCACCTCACAGGAGAAGAGCTCCTCCTGGAGTGGCTCCTCACAGTCTTGGCACATTGATAGAGTGTGATGACATCCATACCTGGGTTCAGGTTGTGAATAAGGTTTTCCATCATACAGCCACCTCACTTTGTATATACAGGAACCAAGTGATGTCACATAGCAGGACAACTGATGGTTCTCAGTTCTGGTCACTGGTGAAGACGGAGGAGAAAAACAAGAACATGGTAAAGTTCATCCCTGCAGACAAAAGAGACAAACAGCCTTGTTTCCAGGAAACAAAGGTCAAATATTCCTCAGTGAAGAAGCTTCAGGAGAAAATCTGAACAGAAGAAGGAAGGGAAGTTAAACATCGAACCAACAGACTGTTTTTGCAATAAACTCAAAACAATCGAAGACAATTACAACTTCTTCAAAACATCTGCATTCAAGTCAAGAGCAGCTTCACTTTGTTGCTGAGAGCCAATCAAAACGTGGGACAGAATGATAGAAACTGTGTCCTGGAGGTGCTGCTGCCAATGTCTGGCTTTATGAAGAACACACACACACACACACACACACACAGGATTAGATGTAAATACTCACCGGTAACAACTGACAGAAGAATGTCAGC
The DNA here is from genome assembly GCA_009823395.1 of Thamnaconus septentrionalis. Taxonomy (NCBI): domain Eukaryota; kingdom Metazoa; phylum Chordata; class Actinopteri; order Tetraodontiformes; family Monacanthidae; genus Thamnaconus; species Thamnaconus septentrionalis. The sequence continues at coordinate 1,672,779 of CM020514.1, read as the reverse complement.
TAGATCTTGATATGAATCACTCCATGTGCAGGTGAACCATCCAACAAGCTCCTCAGTGATCTTCATTATGTCCAGAGAACAGTCACTGGTGAGAGACAGTTGGCCATATTCTTCTACATATTGTTGGGAAACCTCCCCGTTTTTAACCACGAAGAACATCTTGTCAATACTCCCAGCAAACAGCCAGTCAATACTCCTACAGCTGGGAAGCTGTTGTCTACAGGGTAAAGTAACGTTGTCTCCGTTCCTGATGGCAACAAACTGAGGCTCTGCAACTGCAAGAATAAAGGAAAAATAAAGTGGAAGCATATCGAGACTGTATTGAACTCAGGATGTTAGAAAGCAAACCTCAGTTCCTCCTTCTCAACTTGGACACCATCATTTGTGAAAAAGTCTTTGGCATTTTTTCAGCTCTTACCTGCAACAGAGATGATGAGTGTGGCAAACACACTCACACACATCTTCACCCTCTGGCTTCCAAAGGTTCTTCTGTCTCGCTCCTCCACCCCTGTGCTGCCGACAGCCATCACTCTGCTAACTTTGAAGACAAAGTTGAGAGAAAAAAGATCTCTGATGTTTGTGAGTGGCAGCTTTTCTCTGGAGTCTCTGAGGTGTTCAACATGGAAAGCAGAGGAGATCAGTTCAGCTTTCTGAAAACTGGCAGCCTGGAGAGCATCTCTGCCTGAAGACGTCGAGCTGCCGTCTTCTGAGAAACTGAGGTGTGATATCGGAAGATTTTTTTGTTTTAAATATGGCATCATGACAGGAAGTTGCAGTTCAGTGTGATTGCAACAGCCAAGAGGAGAAATGACTTCCGAGCTGCAGGAGTCACTTCATTTCTGTCTCCACTGTCTATTCTACAGAACTGCAGGTGTCATTGTGTTGTGTGCCTCTCTGTCATCTGCCTTCATAAAGTAGTCAATAAAATACAGAATTCTGCAAAATTTACTCCCATGCCAAAGCCTGTTCAGTCCAAATAGGTTTTCTGTAGGGCTGTGTTCACACACGTGCTGTAATAAAAAAAATAAGACGTTTAAGACGACTCCCGTCTATGAGCGTGTCTGCTTGCAGTGGCCAAAGCCCCTTTGTTGAGCCACTACTGCCGTTGCTACTTGTGGAATTGTGAAGACGTGCGCCCAATACGCAAAGAAATATCAGGAAACCGGAGATAAATTTTGAAATACTGTGTCAGTTTATTTCCATATATCACGACAATAACTCATCACAACGTATAGCATTAATCACAATAACTCAATTTTGTAGTAACAAAAATAGCGAAACCAAAACTGATCAATGCAACACAGAGGGCACAGTGGAAAACTGTTTGCTACCCAATCAGCAGCAACACCTGCTATCAGGTTCACCTGGCTCAAATGGACTGCCTGGTCTGACCCAATACAGCCCCCTACTGGCTTGGCACAGAAACAAAAATAACTAAAGGTGCAAGCAGCGTTTGCGCCCCCGACATCTGCTGACTCTGAAAGAAGTCTTATTAATCATAAGTCTGTGTATGCACATGATGCAGATTTTTCACCTCCATTTTCTTTTTCTTTTTTTTCAAGACTGTCAAATGTAAATTATAGGCCTTGATGAGACAAACACGTGGATGTTTGAATGACGTTGGTAGCACTTTCCTACAGGAAACTGCAGCCATTTATGTGTGTTGAAAAAGAGGGAGAGAAAGAGAAAGGCGTTAGGGCTCCCAACTAGCAGGAGCAGAGTTAGCTCCGCTAGCTCCGCTTTTGCAACCTCGGAAACCTAAGCTTAGAACTCGGCCATGTCAGCGTCTACATTCTTTGTAATGAAGGTCCAGTCTATGTCATACTGAATATTCAAGTCCGTTGGACTTGCGCTTTCTGAGCCTTGTATATCAATCTAATTATGGCTCATTTGAGAGTTTAAGTATGTCTATTTTGTTGTCACCCGATAGACAGACAGATTCCATTGAATTCATTGTTGTCTACCGCCCCCCCTGGTCCATATTCTTCTTTCTTAGATGAATTTTCAGAGTTTTTGTCTAATTTGGTATTGACTAAAGAGAAGATCATAGTGATTGGATGATTTTAATATCCATGTTGATATTGAGTGTGACAGTCTGAGTTCCCAATTTAAATCAATTTTGGACTCCTTAGGATTCCTCCAAGTTGTGAATGTCCCCACTCATAAGCATAACCATACTTCAGATCTTGTTCTCACCTTTGGCCTTAGTATAGAGCAGTTAACAATCTTTCCCCAAAATGACCTTTTATCAGACCACTTTTTGATCACTTTCAGTTTTATTTTGGCTGATTACATTCCCCAAGCAAAGTCTATAATGAGTAGAAACATTTCGGACTCTGTTGTTGCTAAATTTTCAGAGGGGCTTCGGCCTCTCCCCCTACCCACTTGACTGATTTTGATCTTGACTCCTGGACAGATGGTTTTCTGGTATTTTAAAATCAACATTGGATGATCTGGACCCTTATAAAGTAAGAATGAAAAAGCAGGATAGATCAGCCTCTTGGTTTAACTCCTCTACTCGCAAATTAAAACAAAACTTGCGAAGGCTGTAGAGAATTTGGCGTTGGTCAAAAACAGCTTCGTCCTTCACAACTTGGCAGGAATGCTTTAGGTCCTATGAAAAGGCCCTGCGTATGAGTACAACTTCCTACTATTCTGCTCTTATTGATGCCAACAAAAATAACCCAGAATTTCTATTTAGTACAGTTGCTAAGCTGACGAGGAGCCATAATTGTGTTGAGCCTTGCGTCCCTATTGGTCTGTCAAGCAATGACTTCATGAATTTTTTCCCAGCAAAAAGTAGAAGATATTAGAACTGAGATTAAGAATTCTTTGTCTTCCACTGGTCGCATAACAGATCTTTTTCAACATAGCAACCCCAGTATTTACCTTGAGAGTTTTCAGCAAATTGGACTCTCTGAACTTGATTCTCTTATCTCCTCTGCTAAGTCGACCACTAGTCTGTTGGACCCAATTCCAACCAGGCATTTAAAGGAGGTTTCCCCATTGCTTAATTGTGTCATTCTTAGAATAATCAATCATTCTCTATCAACAGGTTTTGTCCCTCATGCTTTCAAGGGGGCTGTAATCAAGCCTCTGATTAAAAAACCCAATTTGGACTCGAGTGCCCTATCAAATTATAGGCCAATCTCGAACCTTCCGTTTCTCTCTAAGATTTTAGAAGAAGTTGTTGCCAGGCAGCTTGTTGACTTCTCTTCCTTGAAAGACTTGTACCACTCGGCAGTGAAGCCGTCTGAGCCTGGGCTCTTACATGGTTTGAGTCTTGATATTGCTGCCTTGACTTCTTTTTCCGTGATGGGTCAGGGTTTTATTTTCTTCCTGTGTGATTGTGGGAAGATTTAAAGAGTCTAGAGAACTCGTCATCTCTTCTTCATTATCCAAATTTGGCTCAGAATATAATTCCTTCCAATAATTTTCAAAAGTTTGTTGAATTTGGTCTGGTCAAAATCGTATTTGTTTTAGTTTGGGGGCATCTTATCTTATTAATTGTAGCATCTGCCTGTTGTTTCCTCAGTTTATATGATAACAGTTTCATTGCCTTACTTCCAGCCTCATAGTGCCTCTGTTTCAGGAAAACCAGTTTCTTTTTAACCTCTTCTGAGTATATTTCATTTATCTCATTTTGTATTTTTTGTATTGTTACATCCTTGTTAGTCCCTCATCTACTTTTATGGTCTTTTTGTAATTCTTTGAGTTTGGTCTGCAAGGAACTAAGCTTCTCCTGTCTTCGCTTTTTTAGCAAAGATGAAATAGAAATTATTTTCCCACACTGTAGGGAAGGGGACTCCTCCATTGTTGTTTTCATTGAAATAATGCTCTATTTCTTTTCCTAGGTCTGCTTTTAACTGGGGGTTATTCAGTTAACTCGAGTTCAGTTTCCATAATGTAGTTTTTGGGTTATTGCTAATTTTAATTGTCATTACTATTGGTGAGTGATCAGACAAATCAATTGTTCCAATATCACATGACCTGAATCTACAACGTTCTCTCTTAAATGTAATGAAGTAGTCAATCCTTGAAAAAGTCGATTGAGGTGCAGAAAAATAAGTATAGTCACGGCCTGTCGGATTAGGCTCCCTCCAAACATCTATTTTGCCAATTTCCTTCATTATTGAGTTTATTTTATTAACCATAAGTTTATTACTTCCTAAATTAGAGGTGGAGGATTCCATTTTTGATAATCTGGAATTCCTGACGATACACAGGGATTTGAACCACACTTTAATAAGTCAGTCAAACAATGACATCAGGCTTAATGTGCATTTATTTGTGTAACAATAGATGGTTCACACAGAACAGTATGACATGAATGTGGTCATAAAGACACAATCAGCAACGAACTGTGCGTGTGTTGGGTGTGTGTGTGCGTGCGTGCGTGTGTGTGTGTGTGTGTGAGAGAGAGAGAGAGAGTGGGCGAGAGAGAGAGAGTAAGTAAAGAAAACCTAAAGTTAAGCTAAAAGTAAGAAAATAAAAGAAGAAATATAAAAAGAGTTTCGTTAGTCTACTTGACTTGTTGTGGCTAAGTCTAGCAAAAATAATTTGGCAGTTATTGGCTACACTGATGCGACAACCAGACTCTTGACAATGGAGCAAGTGATGAGGGCTTACGTTGGATGAGCTTCTTCCAAGGTGGTCCTGGGAGTTTGTACTGTTCCGTTCGGGTCTGGCACCGCGCAGTCCGGACATGTAACATGTAACACTTATCGCGAACCCCAATTCGATGCAAGTCTATGAGGGTCAAAGGTCAACTTTGTCCTAGAGACATGGGGCCACTTGCTGCTTCATCAGGATCCCCGAAGACACATCCACGCCAGATTTGGGGCTTCTAGCCAATGAGGAAAAATTTGGAGCAGACACGACAGGGTTACAGCTGAGAAGGCACTTGAGATCCTCAAAGGACTGTTGCCACTCACTAGACCAAACAAATGCTTTCAATGGACTGGTTAATTCTTCTGTCGTGGCCGGCAGCTCCACAGCCTTAGTGCTGGAGATGCCCGCTCAGGGGCGCCGCCAGGAATTTTGGGCCTCCTGAAAAAAAAAAATCAAATGGGCCTCCTTTGCGCAGCGCTTGTCAAAAGCTTCCCATCACTCAAACAATACAGTATAGTTCAATAATAGTGCTTAAGTCCATCTTTGACAGTGTCGATGTATTTTTATTGTGAATTCTCCACAAAGCAAACTCTTAACATTTATGAATGATTCATTAAAAAACACTTTAACGGACAAACTTAAATATGTTTATATTCAGTGAAAAAGAATTCAAGCATCATTTTAAAATAATGAAAATAAAGCTGAAATGGAAATTCTCCATCTGGATGGAAGGAGAAATTGGCGTTACTATAAAAGTAATGGCAGTTTTCACAACAAAAAAGAGATCACCCTACTGAGAGACTCAGCCGGTTCTCAGTCAGTCATTAAGGCCAACATCTTACCTTTGTCATCCGCTACCTCTTGCCACTCTAGTGTTAAAATCCGGGGAGTGGGAATGGTTAAGATGCTCGCGCCGCTGCACAGAATCCATCTTCAGTGTCCTCGACTTAGTGGATGGTTCCATGTTGCAGTTCTCCCTGACTTGCCTATAGCTGGTGTTGATTTCCTTCTCTGTAATGACATTGCCGGATGGATGTTCCTGTTGCAGCCGATGCCCCCTGTGACAATCAAGAATCTCTTGAGATTATTCCAGCCTGGGCGGTCACAAGGGCTCAAGCTAAGAAGTACGGAGATGACTGGGCTGTATTAAGGTCAGCATCAATACACAATGGAAAGAAATGGCTCATGGCACTCCAACAAGGTCTCGGACATCACTTTGATTGTTCACTCACAACACATCTTCTCCCCATTTGTTCTAACAACGTGCACATTCTGCTGAGGGAGGAGGGGCCACTTCACATTTCAGTGCTTTTCCAAAAAATGCACTAAATTCATCAACATTTCAGCACAGTGACAAACACAATGAAATGATTAAAACTAAACCACACACATTGCATAGGCCTGCCATCAGTCTATGCAATGTATGCTAGAAATCAACGCAATCAGCAAAAGGCCATTCAAACATAGCACAGATATAGATTAGACAGACAGCTACATACTCAACACATAGTCAGTGTTCAGCATTAAGAGGAGAATAAACACTGTCACCAGATGATCAACGGCTGATATATATTCAACATTTCAGAGCTGCCCATGGTGTTCAAATGACTGTGATAGCAGCGACTGTATGAAGTGGTCATGACTAGAACAGCTGAATACAGCCGTTTCCATGTTGCTCAGCAAAACGCTTTCCAAATGTATCTCCATCTAATGCTTTAGTGCCTTTTGATTGACTGCTGAGTGCAGCCAGACTCCATGCCACAACATCTGATGACCTTCCCCCACCACTTTCAATAAGAGCCGCTAGCCTACCACAAGAAAAATAACGCACAATGCTAAGACGTCCAAATGTAAAGAAGTTCTACTGGTACGTTGCGGCCCAGTTCAAGCACTGCTAGTATAACTTCTGTATATACAAGTCACTTTGTACACTGTCTTACAAAGTCCTGCATTGGTGTGGTTCCGTGTTTACCTGGCGACGTGAGGAAGCCGTACCGAGGCTGCAGAGCCGGGGAGTCCATCATAGACAATCCACATCATCCACTGCACAGCGCCATCTCCAGGCAGAGGAGCAGCTTCAGTGACAGACTGCTGTCAATGTCCTGACACACTGACACACTGAGGAAATCATCAAGTGTAGATGATATATTTCTTTAGAGTGACTCACTATCATTCACTCACCATCACATTTTGAGCCAACTGTTGACTCTCTCATTTCAGCAGGAAATGATTGATCAGTTCATCTTCATCACGTCTCAGTATCAGTCCAACACACTCTGTGTTGACATTGAGACCATATGTGACGGAGAGTCTGCTTCTCATCAGCAGTGAATCCATCATCTCCACTCAATCATCTCCACTCAATAGCAGTGAACCCTGTCTGGACCTATTACTTGTATTCTGTAAAGAGCCGCCAGGGGGCGCCCTCAACCTTGCTTTGACTTTCTACACAACACAGACTTTATAGGAGCACCTTTTCATTTTCTTTTACAGGTTACAGACCGTAGGTGGCGCTAATGCCCCCTGTAATGGGGAGCAAACTGCCAGATAATACGTGACAAGAACACACACACATTTATGCTCTCTTTCTCTCTCTCTCTCTCTCTCTCTCTCTCTCTCTCTCTCTCTCACACACACACACACACACACACACACACACACACACACACACACACACACACACACACACACACACAGCATCACGTGACTTCCTGTTAGTGTGGGAGCGGTTGAGGCGGCTGGATGGGAGGAGCCACAGTGAGCAGCAGGAGCAGGAAGAGAAGCCGAAAGTGAAAGTTGTTCTGTGTCAGGCTCCATTTTGAGGTGACGCAGCAGCAGCAGCAGCAGTAGCAAGAGCAGCAGCAGCAGCATCAGCAGGTGAGTCCCTGACTTACCAAATATCTCATCAAATGTGACGCTACGCTAGTCAATTTTTTATCAATCAACTTTTATCTGTACAGCGCTAAATTACATCCAAAAACGTGTCAACGCGCTTTGAACAATCAGAGTGCGACAGTGGCCAGGAGCAGTCAACAATGTGACTTCAGTCTGGTTGATTTCTTCCTGTTTCTCTCGCTCACAAGTGGAAGTCAGAGTGTTCTGAGCTCACTGCCTCACTTCCTGTTTGACCTCCAGCTCACAAGATGAGTGTTCGAGTGGAGGAAGAGGAGGACGGAGCAGCAGCGTCTCGAGGGTTCAGCTGTGTGTCTCTGAAGAGTGACCACTCCAAAGAACAACCTTACAACTTCAGTAATGAACCTGGACCTCCTGAGACACAGTAAGAACACTGTGTGTGTGTGTGTGTGTGTGTGTGTGTGTGTGTGTGTAAAGGTGAAGCTGGAACTGGATCCAGGAACTGCAGTGTTGACACTGTTGACACTGCAGCTCCTTCACATTTAAAAGTGTTGAAATCCAGTTCAGTCTCAAAGCCAAACAAGCATCACTGAAGAGAAACCCAACCCAGTGTTGACTTCAAAACTGACCAGAGCTGATGAAATCATTTCTACTGGGCAGACTGGGAGGAGAGCATCATGGGAATTAGAGCTGATTTAGAACCAAAGATTAAAATAAAGATCATGTCAAAGACAAAATGAAGAATTTCAATAAACAAAAAGATTAAAAAGTGATGAAGTTGATCAAAGTGTCTCCGTCCACAGGAGGAGGAAGATGAGGAGGACGAGGAGGAGGAAGAAGAGTGGTGGGTGTGGAGCAGCACTGCAACCTGCCAGTCACACCCAGACTGATCACAGTAAGACTCTCCACCTGCACCTCCTTCACTTCTCCCTCTGAGATCATGTCAGGACCTCCAGTGAGAAGATTTACTGAGGGGGGGGTCATGCTACTTAGAGACACGATATGAACTATTGGAAGACTAAACACACACCCCTCCCCACGCGATCCTCGCAGTGGTTCGATCCAATCTCTTTCTCCCGGCATTGACGCCGCTATACACAGTGACACACACGATTGAGGATCGCGGTGAGCGTGTGGAAGTAGCCTTCGTTGAAAGACCGAACAACTCCCTGCGCTTGTTCAACGAACACACAGAGAAAACGAAAAGCAAAGTTTCAACTCCATTGTCCGAAGTCTGACGGCGTGTTTTAATTACTCTAGCATCCAGCCGGACGTTTGAAAGAAGGATCACGGTGTCTCAGCAATGTTCTTTATTGCTCGACTCCGGTTACTCTCGGCCGTAATCGCACCAAACCACAACGAAACAAGAGAAGGCACGGAAAAGTAAACGGCTGCTTCCCCCTCTCGCTCTCGTCACTCCAACTCTCACCGGGGCACGGGTGATGGGTCGTTCGCGAACAAACCGGTTCTAAGAGCCGGATCTTTGAAGTGAACAAAGAGAGCCGGCTCCTGATTGACTGGCTGTCCCGCCCCCTCTTCCCTCTCAGCCATTCGCATGCCTAGCACAACTAGCAACCCAAGGTGCATTCAGGTACATTCCGAACTCTCAGAACATTAACAGCGCTTAACAGCACCCAACACAATAATTAAAAAAAAAAACAGCAGAGTTGCTACAATACGGTGTACACAGCACGCTGGTTAAGCTATGCGCGCGGTGTGGCGCGCGCGCACACAAACACACACAGACTACAGAGCGCCAAGGATCTAATAAGTTGTTTATCGCTCCATTTGCTGCTGGCTGGCAAACAGCCTCTGCGTCTCCTCTCTGTCTAATGCAACAGGCTCTGACAGGCAGAGAGGACAGACAGGTGACACGCTGACATCCTCATCCTCTCATTCATGACACCAACATTAAACCATTTTAGATGTCTCTAGTGAGATAATATTGTCCAGATTTATGAATTCATTGATGTAGGCAATCATTTATTCATGTTTTATGTTCTACTCTAGATTTATTGATTGAAAAAGAAAATAGTTTTGACCGAAGAGGTTCACCTGAACAGATCCAATTTCTAATTACATTCTGTTAGTTTACACTACTTATTGTCCTCAAATCAAAATCCCCACTTTTTACATTATTTTGGATCTAAAATACTGGATATTTAATTCATAGTGTTGTGGAGGTGTCGCTAACGCATTCATGCTAAAACATTTTTCATGTACTAAAGGAAAATGAAATCTAAATTTAATTTATTCTGTTTGGTTACAATTGGTGCAATTGACACCTACCAACCAATACCACTTGGAATTGCCGGGTGAGAACAAACAAACCTGCAGACAGGTAGGATATGGACTTATAAGGAACAATGACAAAATTACAGTTACTGTTTAATATCACAATCCAACAAAAAATATAGCATTTATTTTTAGCCCCCCCCAGGAATTACTCTCTGAAATTGTACTGTTTATTGTCCCCCACCCAAAAATGAATATGGATTTTCGCCCCCGGTTGAGAGCAAACAGTCAGACAGCAGCTTCACCACAGCAGCTGAAAAGTTGTGGAGAGAAAATGATGCTCACATTGTCACACTGGTGTTTTCTTCTTCAACCTTTTCTCTGCTCCAGAGGTTGATGATGGTCTGCAGGAGCTTCTACAACAGCAGAAGAACAGTCTGGAGAGGAGATGTGAACGCGTGACTGAAGGTGAAGAAGCAGGAAGTCAAACCCTCCTCAACAGCATCTACACTGAGCTCTTCATCACTGAGGGACTGAGTGAGGAGGTCAACAGACAGCATGAGGTCGGTCAGCTGGAGACCAAGAAGACCAAGGAAATGAAGGAGCTCTACGACCGTCCAATCAGGTGCAGCCAGATCTTTGAAGCCTCACCTGAGCAGCAGGGACTCAGAGTCAGAGTGGTGCTGACCAACGGCGTCGCTGGGGTTGGAAAAACCTTCTCAGTGCAGAAGTTCACTCTGGACTGGGCCCAGGGCCTGGAGAACCAGGACCTTCATCTGGTGGTTCCTCTCTCATTCAGGGAGCTCAACTTGGTCAAAGAGCAGCACTACAGTCTTCTGGAGCTGCTCCATGTTTTCCATCCAACGTTAGAGAAGCTCACAGCAGAGCAGCTGCATGTCTGCAAACCTCTCTTCATCTTGGACGGCCTGGATGAAAGCAGACTGGCTCTGGACTTTGAGAAGAACCAGGTGGTGACTGACGTCACTCAGAAGAAGTCAGTCAGCGTCCTGCTAACAAACCTGATCAGAGGAGATCTACTTCCCTCGGCTCTGCTGTGGATAACTTCCAGACCTGCAGCAGCCAATCAGATCCCTCCGTCATGTGTGGACAGGCTGACAGAAGTACAAGGCTTCACCGATGACCAGAAGGAGGAGTATTTCAGGAGGAGGTTCAGAGATGAAGGAGATGTGTCCAGCAGGATCATCTCCCACATCAAGGCCTCCAGGAGCCTCCACATCATGTGTCAGATCCCTGTCTTCTGCTGGATCACTGCCACAGTTCTGGAGAGCATGTTGAGCTCAGAGCAGAGAGGTGAGCTGCCCAAGACCCTGACTGACATGTACTCACTCTTCCTGCTGGTCCAGACCAAGAGGAAGCAGCACAAGTATGGAGGAGGTCCACAGGAGCTGACGGAGGCTGACAGGGAGCTTCTTCTGAAGCTGGGCCAGCTGGCATTTGAACATCTGGAGAGTGGAAACATCATGTTCTACAGTGAAGACCTGGAGAAGTGTGGTCTCAGTGTGACTGACGCCTCTGTGTACTCAGGAGTTTGTACAGAGATCTTCAGAAGAGAGAGTGTCATCTTCCACAAAACCGTGTACTGCTTCATTCATCTGAGCGTCCAGGAGTTTCTGGCTGCAGTCTACATCTTCCACATTCGCACCAAGACAAAGGTTCTGGAGAGCTTCTTGAAGCATTTTGAATCAGACCCTGTTTTACCTCTGTTGTTTGACATCAACGATGTCAAAAATAAGATAAAAGAATTTGATCTCCCTCATCAATCCCTGGATGAGTTCCTGAGGAGGATGATGGAGGAATCCCTGAAGAGTCCAAACGGTCACCTGGACTTGTTTGTTCGCTTTCTCCATGGTCTCAGTCTGGAATCCAACCAGAGACTCTTAGGAGGCCTGCTGGGTCTCACTGACAACCATCCAGGAGCCTTACAGAAGGTCATCAACAACCTGAAGGAGATGAACACTGGTGATGTTTCTCCTGACAGAAGCATCAACATCTTCCACTGTCTGCTGGAGGTGAAGGATCAGTCAGTGCATCAGGAGGTTCAAGAGTTCCTGCAGTCAGAGAACAGATCAGAGAAAGAACTCTCAGCCATCCAGTGTTCAGCTCTGGCCTACATGCTGCAGATGTCTGAGGAGGTTCTGGAGGAGTTGGATCTGGAGAAGTACAACACATCAGATGAGGGAAGATTGAGACTAATTCCAGTTGTGAGGAACTGCAGGGAGGCTGTGATACGTTTAAGGTACGTAAACACTGTGTGTGTGTGTGTGTGTGTGTGTTGAAACTCTATGTGCTGTCATTCTTGGCCAGGTCTGTCTTGTAAAAGAGATCTTGGATCTCTTTTACAAGATGATGGATGATGATGATGATGATGATGATGATGATGATGAAGATGGAAGCAGCAACTTCTCACTCTGCTCTCCTTCATTCAGTTCTCTCTCAGAGCTTCAGTGTGCAGTGGTGTCTTCAGCTCTGAAGTCCAGCCCCTCCCACCTCACACTGCTGAACCTGAGTCTCAACATCCTGAAGGATCCTGGAGTGAAGCTGCTCTGTGCTGGACTGCAGAGTCCAAACTGCAGACTGGAAGTTCTCAGGTCAGTTCCTGCTTTCTACTGGTGGACAGTGTGTGTCAGCAGATGACAACTGGTGTGTAACGCTGCTCAGTGTGAAGACTTTGAAGCAGATATTAAAGAGTCATCTAGACAAAGTGGATGTTGTTGATATTCTCATGTCAACAATCTGCAGCCAGAAAAGACTTTGGATGGTGGAAGAAAGTGTGGCAAATGTCTCCAGTCACTTTGGAGCTCAATGGAAGTTGTTGATTGGTGATGAAGGTCACATGACTGAGCAGAAGATCCTGTGAAGAAATATTAGAGGCAGATTAATAGTGCAGCAGTATTTCTTCATCTTGTCCTTTGAATGTGTTTGACTTGTCACGAGACTCTGATGACTGAAAACAGCCACAAGCACACAAAGGACTCACTGATTATTTTCCATCTTCACTGCTGATTGGCTGCACACTGACTGACACACTGCTGTTGTTATTGTGTTGACAACATGAGGAGGAACCACACTGGTACAGTGACTCATTTTAGGGAATGACTCAGTGATCCGAACAGCAGCACATCTGTATCATCAACAGGGAGAAATGACTCTTAATATGACATTTACACCATGGAAGAAATCAAATATTTATTCTTTATTCAGGTTGGAGAGGTGCAGGTTGTCAGAGATCAGCTGTGATTGGCTTCTCTCATCACTGAAGTCCAACCCCTCCCACCTCAGAGAGCTGGACCTGAGTCACAACCAGCTGCAGGATTCAGCATTGAAGGTGCTGAGTGGTTTTCTGCAGAGTCCAGACTGTAAACTGGAGACTCTGAGGTCAGTTCACCTTCTTCACTCTACAACTTCTATCACTCATGTTATTGTTAGATGGATAGATAGATTACTAATAATTACTTTATTCATCCCAAAGGGAAATTCACTTATTCTGCTGCTCACTGGCAAACACCCATAGTCACAGCTAAGAAATAGAATAAAAAGTTCAGTGCAATGATCAAAGAAAAAAGCACCCAGTGCAACTCAGGTGCGTGACAAAGTGATAAATACACAATGAATAATAACATACCAAAAAAAAATAAAATAAATAACTACCATGAAAGACCATGCCATAAAAAGACACAATAAAATCCACAGTTAGTGCATATACAAGTGTGCCCCAACTATTCATCTCCCCTCCCCTTTCCTCCCTCTTGAGGCATTAAAAAGTGTAATGGCTCTGGGCATGAAGGACTTCCGAAGTCTCTCAGTGGAGCACTTCAGTGAGAGTAGCCTCCAACTAAGGCAGCCCCTCTGCCCCATCACCAGCTCATGTAGCGGGTGACTGCTGTTGTCAATGATGCTCTCCTATCAGCCACGGACACCACAGAGTCCTGCTCTACACCGACAACAGAGGAAGCCTTTTTTTTATTAGTTTGTTTAGTCTCTGTAAGTCCCTTTGTTTGACACTGCCCCCCCAATCTTTTTTTATTTTCATTATTATCTAGTAAAGAGCAGTTATAAGCTTCCAGTAACTAGATCTAGTGAGAGGTGTTGAACCACTGGAGGTGTTAATACAGATATAAATAGCTTTATGGTGTGCTGGGCAGATGTGGACATCAATATTATGTTGGTCTCGACTCTTAGGTACAAGCCAAAAGTCTAAACGAGACTGTCTAGTACCAGACTTATTACTCCATTCTCTCTCCATATATCAATCAGGTTGAACCTTTCTATGAAATCAGTTAGCATTGAATCTGCTCTGAGTTGCTGTGAGGGTGGTGACCTGTCAAGACTATCATCCAAAATATTATTGAAATCCCCCCCTAGTAATAGAAATGCATTGTGGAATTTAGTCAGCCAAGTCACCAGAATATGATCTAGTTTTAATATTAGAGTTTCATTATCCTTTTTGGTATTGTCACAATACACATTAGCAATGATATAAACTGATCCATTGAATTCCACAGTTTGGCATATATAATGACCATTAGGGTCACATTCAGTGGTCCGGATATTACCTTTAAATCTGTCATTTACTCCAGCAGACCACTCTGTTCCATGGGAGAGCCATAAAGTGTTACCCCATTGCGCTCTCCAAAAGTTAATACTTTCCACTGTAGAGTGAGATTCCTGAAGAAAGAAAAGATCAGATTTGAACTGTTGTTCTCTTAATGTTATTACGTAACCCCCTGGAGTTTTGTGAAACAAGTGAAAACATGAATGAAAAAATAGAACAATATAAAACACAGAAAAACTAGCCAAAACTTAGATTTGTTTTGGATAAATGTTGTATAGAAGTGTTAGAGTAACAAAGAGCTGTCGAGATCGGCACCATATTCAGATAACCTGTGCATAACAGTTTAAGGAAAATAGAACCAATAGTAGGAAAAAATAGTGTTACCTCCTTGAAATAAAAAAAATAAAATTATAAAAAAATAAAAAAATAAAGGTATCTTTAAAAGTGCACATTTCACTCAAAGGCTAGGAGGTAGGTCAAAATTTAACCGGTAAAAAGAAAAAGGGAAGACGAACTAAACAAAATCACAAAACACATTCACACACAATCACTAAACCTCTGTTGACTAGTTGGCATATTACCTGAGATTCGGGGTACAGGGAATGGCATTGAACTTGAGAGATCACAGGCATCTCGAACATGCCAGGAGCAAGGCACTGATTCAAAACTAGGCTTCATAACTTTACCAGATTAAGGGAGAGTTTCTGTTCCATTGATATATGTAGCCCCTGCCTCCTACAAAGTAGGCTGTTTTCCCTTCCTCCCGAGCTTTCTTTATGCTGGGCCATAGCTTTTGTCTGTTTTGTCTGTCCTCTTGAGTCAAGTCTTCTGTTCTGGAGAAAAGAGCTGTTTTTTGCTGCTTTCCAGACTGCATCCCTGAATCTTCGTGCGGTGAATCTCATTGTAACTCAGGGGTTTCGTGTTATCTTGACGAGGTCTTCCCACTCGATGCGCGACATCAATGGTGTCAGGGGGCTTCGTCTTTTCCCCCGGTAGAATCGCCAGGCATACGCTGATTACTTGTGCCCGCACATCCTCCTCCCTTGTTGCTTTCAGACCGCGGAGCCGCAAATTCCACCGCCTGACTGTGGCGTTCCAGTTCAGAAACCCGACTTGAAGTCTTCAGAGCGGAGCTTTCTGTTCCCTCCAGTCTTCCTTTGATGTGTGTCACCTTTTTATCCAGAGCCTTGATCTCCCCGCGGACAGATTCCATCATTTTTTCGAGGGCATCGCTTCTGCTGTTGATGAGGTCAGCCAGGGAGCGAACAGCATCATCAGACCCAAGCACATGTTCTTTACGCGGTTGGATTATGAACGTTTTTTTCGGGAGAGGTGGCTTAGTTGGAGGAATCGCTGGGAGGTGGGAAATCCTCCTCGTAGTTCGGCTGTTAGCTGCAGTCCATGCCAACATAGTCATGGTCGCTACCTGCAGAGCTAGTGCTAGCTTCATTGCTGGTTCTCTTATGTCCGGTTTTCTTCAACATTCTGGTCGGTTTAACCTTAGGTTTGCTCTGAAAATCGCTCCGTGCGATTTCACGTGAGTGAAAGAGCTGTTTTAAGGTAGAGTAACGGTTAAAAAAAAAAAAAAAACTTGAAATAGATTTTGGTGCTGAGAGCTCGATAACTTTGAACCGCTTATGCCGCCATCTTCCTGGAACCCCCTCTCCCCTTCTTGCCAGTGAACTACGGTGGCCTTGGAGCATCATCAAGGATGTGGTTGACAGCAAAGGTGTCTAGTTCTCTGTATCATGATAAAGTTCCAACAATACAAATATTACAACCATCTATTAGCATCACAATCAGTCATAGTCACAGCAGACAGTCCAGTGTTAGCATGATTTTCCACACATTTGGCCACCAGCACTGGCCAGCTAGCGCTAGCATTAGCCACCTGTATGAGCACTTAGATACTGTACATAGATCCAGCTGGACTCAGCAGAAGGTCAAGTGTCAATGCAGGTTCTATCATCTCAGTCAGTTCAGTATTGATGAGCAAGATGCAGAAAAGATTCCACTGCATTTCAGTCACTTAATAACATCATCATAACCGCATCATTTGTTCTCAGCATTTGGTTTATTAGAGGATTCCAGCCTCCAACCATCAATATGAAACTGTCTCTCAAACTGATCGTCCCAACCAGCCACCTACAAACATGGCGGTGCAAGATGGCCATGACCTTTGACCTTCTGTATGTTTATATGAAGAACCGTTCTAACGGCAGGAAAACCAGAGGACCTTTATTTTATACTCATCAAACACTTCAAACTATATTGATGGTTGTACATGAAGCTTTCAGCAATAAATCTGCACTGATTTTACACACTGAACCTTTGAGGCAAAATGAATAAATGAATTCCAACATTTTTAACAGCTGATCAGTGGTCACATGTCTAAACAGGTTGATATAAAATATTTTATTGTGGTGATGAATTATTTTATTATTGTTGTGCTTCTGATTGCTTTAATGAACATTACAGTGTTATAGACATTAATATTTTTTTTAATGTCAAATAACAATTAAAACTCCACTCACACCATCATTTATTCTTTATTAAGGTTGAGAGGCTGCAGTTTGTCAGAGCTCAGCTGTGATTGGCTGCTCTCAGCTCTAAAGTCCAACCCCTCCCACCTCAGACACCTGGACCTGAGTGAGAACGAGCTGCAGGATTCATCAGTGAAGGAGCTGAGTGGTTTTCTCCAGAGTCCAGACTGTAAACTGGAGGGTCTGAGGTCAGTACTGGTTTGGAACCAGTGGATGATGGTTTCAGCACCAAACACAGTTCATCACACATGTTGAATAAACATTGAACTGAAGGTTGATTCATATCAAAATGACATCCAGAAATATGAAAACTTCATTCTGTTCATGTTTGAAGTATACACACACACACACACACACACACACATATATATATATATATATAGAAAGGGCCATCAGTGGTCATGTAACCAACATCATTTCAACACACATTAGTTTTGGACTGAGGATTTAATTTCAAGGTGACATTTTCTGTAGTTGCAGATTCTGAAGTCGACATTTCACTTTGATTTTCAGAGTGATGACACCCTGGAAAAACTCTCCATCATTATAAACTCTCCATCGTTTATTCTTTATTCAGGTTGATTTACTGCAGTTTGTCAGAGATCAGCTGTGATTGGCTGCTCTCAGCTCTGAAGTCCAACCCCTCCCACCTCAGAGAACTGGACCTGAGTGGGAACCAGCTGCAGGATTCAGGAGTGAATCCACTGATGGATCTTGTCCACAGCAGAGACTATCAACTGGAGAGTGTGAGGTCAGTACTGGTTTGGAACCAGTGGATGATGGTTCCAGCACCAAAGCCAGTTGATCCCACAGCAGAGGTCCAGTGTTCCCAGTCACAGTGTGAGAGGAGGATGGTGACGTCCAGCTGCTCCTCATTCATCCAACATCTGCTGCCAAACTGCTTCTTCTCTCAGTTCACCACTCAATTATTGATCAGTTCATCTTCATCAGGCCTCAGTGTCAGTCCAACACTCCATGGTCACATGACCTTCATATGTTCCACACTTGACATGTGACTGAGAGTCTGGTTCTTCTCACCAATCACTCCATCATCTCCATCAACAGTCAACGTCTCTGTGATGATGCGTTCAAGGACCGTGAGTCCTGACTCCTGCTGTCTCTTCTTCTCTCTCCAGGTGGAGGTGAGGGAGGATGAGGAGGAGAGTGGAGAGGAGAGCTCCGTCTAGTGGTGGCTGACAGAACTACACGTGGAGCTAAACAACAAGCTGCACACACACACTGTGTGCGGGCGTGTCACGACCTTTGACCCCAGTGGAGCCCAGTTTTCTTCTCACACTTCTGTGAAATTGTGTTTTTTGTTCTCATATCATCGACCTAAGTTTGTTACTAGCAAAATACCTTCACTAATTCTTTATTAGTTTTTGAACTGAGCTCAAACATTATATTTCAATGATTCAATATTCTGATAATAAAAGCCATCACAACCTCTGACCTGTGTGACCTTGACCTCAACTGACGTTTAATTTCTGCTGCTTTAACACTTTGATTATATATCTTCTAAAGTCTTGCCATGGGGATTCTCCATATCTTAATAACTTGTGTACTCAAACCTTCTGTAGGCCACGCCCACTTCTCCACTAGGACTCAACATAAACCACATGAATCAATGAAAATAAATCTCACTTTTACAAACAAATCCAATTCAGTTCAAATATAATTTAAATTAAAGCTGCAAAGCAGCGTTGATGGGGCTGAGCCCGATCATCGCGACCGCCCCCCCGACACCCGCCGATGCCCGAGACGCATCCCGACACCTAGCGACCCCTCGCAACACCGACCGACCCCTTGAGAATCCTGCAAACCCCTGCCTATGCCTGCCGACCTCTGTCCACACGCCCCCCCCAACACCCGTCTACGTCCCCGACACATGCCAATACTCTCCTACTCTCTGCCCTCCGATGCCTGCCAACCTCTGTCCACACGCCCCCCCCCAACACCCGTCTACGTCCCCGACACATGCCAATACTCTCCTACTCTCTGCCCTCCGATGCTTTCCGACCCCTTCAGATGCCTGCTGACTCGTCAGACGCCTCCGACTCTTATTGATCCTGCCTGTAGGTGGCGCAATGGAGCACCTAGAGTTGTCATTGTTGAATTAAAAAAATGTATTCACCGGTCCTGATGTGTTTGCCGAATTTCGTCAAAATTGATCAAGGTCAAATGGGTCAAAATGGGGTTCAATTCAATATACATAAAGTCGGTTGTGACATTTTTGGATCATCAAATATTTGGAATTGGACACTTTCTTTCGATGTGATTGGGAAACTACATGACTAAATTGTTGACCATGATAAGAAGTGCACATAAAAAAGTGCAAATATTTTTTTTTCCCCTTCCTTTTTGAAACAAGGGCGGGTTAAGTTGGGTTTTGACACTTGTACACTGGATGGAAATATTCACTGAAAACAAAATAAAGTGATCTCCCCCAAAACTGCAAAAAAGCAATTTTCTAAATATTTTTTCTCATTTGTTTACGTTTTGACATAAGAGAGCCACCAGTCCTTTCTCCCCCCTTTTTTTCTCCCCCCCTTGCCACAACAAAACTAAAACCAGACTGTGAACTTTTCCCCCATGTTTTTACGACCTTCCGGTGGAAGCTAGGCCCATTTCTAATTTTTGGATGCCTCTAGGGGGCGCTAGAGAGACAAATTTTGCCATGTTGTCTTCATTTTCTGAAAATGTACACCAGATTCTATGTGCTTAGGAATTTTCGTCATTTTGCTAAATGTTAAGGGGGTGAAAATGAGGTTTGAAAATTGTTAATAATAATAATAACAATATAGAAAAAACATACGAAAAACAATCAAGTCTTCGCCCTGGCGAAGACCTGCTCTGGGGCTCAGTCCCAAATAAACATGGCTCTTCCAATGCTGACTGGACACTATAGTTCATGTTTGCCAAGTCAGTTGTGTTGGTGGAGTTCAATCAGCAGAGTGAGTCTGCCTTTAGTCTCCACAGTCCTTCTGTGGAGGCTTTTTATCCATCCAACGCGCTGACGTTGCAGTAGAGGGTGGACTCATCAGCTGCTCCACAAGAGGGCGCAGCTTCACCTCCATCTTCACCGTCTGTCACCTGCACCTGGGTTGGAGGTCAGAGGATGATCATAATCATCATGGTCATAATAATTAGAATAAAATTGTGTGTTTCTATTGTGTGTTTCTCACTCTGACTTTGGCTCCTCTCTTGCGGTAGCTGACCACCAGCTCCACCTACATCCAACCACACACAGCTGCGAGTTGGTGCTTCCTGTGTGTGTGTGTGTGTGTGTGTGTGTGTGTGTGTGTGTGTGTGTGTGTGTGTGTGTGTGTGTCCTCACTCTGTGCTGTCAGTGATATTTTATTTTTAGATGACTCAGCTCTTTTCAGTTTGTGTTGTTTTTACCAGTGTTAAAACAACTCAAAGTACAGTATGTTTTTAAATGACACAAATCAAGTGACTTGAAGTCCAAATTGTGCAAACACACAATCTTCACTCACTGTGTTCTCCTCCTCCAGTTTCTTCTTGCCTTCAGACGGAGACACAGACAGTCAAACCTCAGCTCCTGAATGCAAAGTTCTCCTCAGAACAAAGTTTCATGAGTGGAAAAGATGCTCCCACCTTTGGCTCTCTCCCAAAGTAGAAAGTCCACCAGGATGCACATGACAACTACCACGAGCAAAACTGCCACAAGGTGGCGCCACCAGCCTGGAAGAAGAAAAAAACCTTGATTTGAAACTTGACTTGTTTCAGAGGTGAATCTTCCAGAGGCTGAAGAAACAAGATCCACCACATGTGGCTGAACCACCTCCAGGCTGAGGCTCCTCAGAGTTCCCACCAGTGCTCCCAATGCTCCCTGTGGCACAAGGCCACCTGGTGGTCAGTGCTGGTGTTGTTGCATCATGGCCTGGGCAAAAAGATTTTAAAAATCATTTTCTCCTTTCATGGCAACATGTGTGATGTTACTGGTCCCAGTCTGACCTTCAGTCTGATGGATGAGAGGAAACAGCTGCACATCATCAGGAGAAGCAGTCCTCCACACCTCACAGGAGAAGAGCTCCTCCTGGAGTGGCTCCTCACAGTCTTGGCACATTGATAGAGTGTGATGGCATCCATACCTGGGTTCAGGTAAATAAGGTTTTCCATCATACAGCCACCTCACTTTGTATATACAGGAACCAGGTGATGTCACATAGCAGGACAACTGATGGTTCTCAGTTCTGGTCACTGGTGAAGACAGAGGAGAAAAACAACAACATGGTCACAAAGTTCATCCCTGCAGACAAAAGAGACAAACAGCCTTGTTTCCAGGGAACAAAGGTTAGATGTAAATACTCACTGGTAACAACTGACAGAAGAAAGAGAGCTAGATCTTGATGTGAACCACTCCGTCTGCAGTTGAACAGTCCAGCAAGTTTCTCAGTGATCTTCATTATGTCCAGAGAACAGTCACTGGTGAGAGACAGTTGGCCATATTCTTCTACATATTGTTGGGAAACCTCCCCGTTTTTAACCAGGAGTATCCTCCAGTCAAACCGCCCAGCAAACAGCCAGTCAATATTCCTACAGTTGGGAAGCTGTTGTCCACAGGTTAAAGTAACTTTGTCTCCGTTCCTGATGACAACAGACTGACGCTGTGCAACTGTAAGAATAAAGGAAAAATCAAGTGGAACCATTTCTAGACCGTATTGAACTCAGGATGTTAGAAAGCAAACCTCAGTTCCTCCTTCTCAACTTGGACACCATCATTTGTGAAAAAGTCTTTGGCATTTTTCAGCTCTTACCTGCAACAGAGATGATGAGTGTGGCAAACACACTTGCACACATCTTCACCCTCTGGCTTCCAAAGGTTCTTCTGTCTCGCTCCTCCACCCCTGTGCTGCCGACAGCCATCCCTCTGCTAACTTTGAAGACCAAGTTGAGAGAAAAAAGATCTCTGATGTTTGTGAGTGGCAGCTTTTCTCTGGAGTCTCTGAGGTGTTCAACATGGAAAACAGAGGAGATCAGTTCAGCTTTCTGAAAACTGGCAGCCTGGAGAGCATCTCTGCCTGAAGATGTCGAGCTGCCGTCTTTCTGAGAAACTGAGGTGTGATATCGGAAGAGGTTTTTGTTGTAAATATGACATCATGACAGGAAGTTGCAGTTCAGTGTGAAACCAAAGCCAAGAGGAGAAATGACCTCAGAGCTGCAGGAGTCACTTCATTTCTGTCTCCACTGTATATTCTACAGAACTGCAGGTGTCATTGTGTTGTGTGCCTCTCTGTCATCTGCCTTCATAAAGTAGACAATAAAATACAGAATTCTGCAAAATTTACTCCCATGCCAAAGCCTGTGAGGTCCAAATAGGTTTTCTGTAGGGCTGTGTTCACACATGTGCTGTAATAAAAAAAAGACATTTAAGACGACTCCCGTCTATGAGCGTGTCTGCTTGCAGTGGCTGTCATGTTCGGATAAAGGGGTTTGAATGGGGTTACTTTTCCCCCTCTGCTGGTGATTGTTAGTCATATCTTATTTTGTGTAATTTGGGTTTTTATTTTGGAGGGGTTCGTGCCGCTAAGGGGCTCATCCGGAACAGCTGTTTATGTTCTAATTACGGTGTAGGCTTGCAGCTTCAGCCTTCGTTCTTTTTTCTGTCTGTGCCAGGAAACAATCGCTTTTTTTTTCTTTTTTTTTTTTTTACAAAAAAGGATTTCAAGGACAAGAACAATAACAATAAAGTTCTTCGAGCTTTATTTCAGCGTCTGTGCGTCTTTGGAACATGTTCGCTATCTGTCAATTTGTGGAAGGACTCACACAGAGAGGACAGAATAGTAAAAAAGCGACGTCTCAACAGACACTGCAGTTTCAAGGAAACAAGGTACTGTGCAAGCTCAACGCCGAAGCCTAAAAGTCTCCATTCACACCTCTTTGCATTCATCGTTGGAGAAACTGAAAGTAACATGTCGCAAGCCAGCGAAGCTCAACAAGAGCATTCATCTGACACAGTACGTGACATTGCAGAAGAGGTCGCTGTAGGAACTCAATCTACAATGTGAGGACAACCACCTGATAAGGATCATAATGTTAAAAGAAAAGACGCTGCACGCAAAGCAAAATCACGGTGTTCTGCCGCCTACACCTCATACTCATCTTGTTCCTCCTCAGCGAGCAGGGCAGCAGCCAAAGCCCGCGCCAAAGCTGAAGCTGCACGAGCAAGCGCTCCTTTCATCCAGCGAGAGGCTGAATTAAAATTAGCAGAGGCCCGTCTAGCTGCTGAACTGAAGATGGATGAAGCCCGTCTAGCTGCTGATGCTAAAGTAACGGAGGCACGCATGATTGCAGAATTGTCAACTTTAAGACATGAAAAGGAGGTAGCTATTGCCGTGGCAGAGGCTGAAGTCCTCGAAGCAGCAGCGGGGACAGATGACAGAGAGGGCGGCGCTAGTCATCACGATTCAATTCATGTCGCCAGACAGCGCACCTGCGACTATGTTGAACAGCAATCCAAGCTACGTTTTAGTGATGCAGAGCCTCCAGAACTTGAACCATATACACCGACCTTGTTACCTCTCAAACCTGTCGTCCAAACAGTCAAAGAAGGGCGCATCCTTGGAGAAGTAAGTGGCGCTTCTAATCCTTTACCTAAAAGTGATGTTCCCGCAGCAAAGCAACCTGAGAGGGCAACGCCAGTGGTTCGCCAGCGCACCACGATGGACAACGACAACCACAAGGCACAGCAACCCAAAAGGCCAACGGAAGCAGTTCATCATCAGCAAACTCTCCAGCGATAGAGCCAAACACTCGCTCTTTCAACAGGGTTTCATTACAGCCGCATACTAATGATAGGACAGGTATGAGTGATATTACAAGGTTCTTAGTGCGTCGCGAGCTTGTGAACTCTGGTCTCATCAAGTTCAGTGACCGTCCAGAAAGCTACTGGGCATGGAAGTCCTCCTTTTACAACGCCACAGAAGGACTTAACTTAAGTGCGATTGAAGAACTTGACCTTTTAACAAAGTGGTTAGGAAATCAGTCTTCAGAGCATGTCAGAAGGATCCGTTCTGTGCACGTGGCTAACCCTGCTACAGGCTTAAAGATGGCCTGGGAGCGATTAGAGGAGTGTTACAGCTCCCCCGAAGTAATCGAGAGAGCTCTTTTTGAAAGGATAGAGAACTTTCCTAGAATCAGTCCCAAGGACACTTTGAAGCTCAGAGAACTGGGAGATGTGTTAGGAGAGTTAGAGTTTGCCAAGTCTGAAGGCTACTTACCTAACTTACCTAGTCTCTCATACCTGGACACCGCCAGGGGAGTCAACCCTATCGTGGGAAAGTTGCCATACAACCTGCAAGAGAAATGGTTAGCTCATGGTTCTCAGTACAAGGAGCAGCACAACGTATCTTTCCCTACGTTCGCCTTTTTCACAGACTTCGTATGTAATGAAGCACGCAGGAGAAACGACCCTAGTTTCACGCTTTCTACTTTCCCTACGGTTTCAATGAGCAGTTCCCACCGGTTCTCCACAGATTCACCAAAACCTGAACGATTGGAAAAGAGATCAGGATACATCAAAGGTCATGTGTCAGCCCATAAAACTGAGGTGGCATCGCTAGTTTCAGACAGTTTATGCTTTCTCAACAGACAATTTCCCATGCTTTAAAAAGGTTTTTCGAAGCAAACCGCTTGAAAAGAGCAGCTTTAGATGTTGCTCTTCGACTGCTCACTTTGCAAAGAACTCCAAAGATTCACCAAATTGCCACTACACCCTGATGGGACATCAGATTGGAAAAGAGATCAGGATACATCAAGAAGTCATGTGTCAGCCCAGAAAACTGAGGTGGCATCGAGTTCACAACGCTCAGGTTCCAAGTTCCTAGTGAGAATCTACCCCAACGCACACCAAGACAAAGCTATTAAGGTTTATGTTATTTTGGACGATCAAAGTAACAAGTCGTTGGCTAGGTCCGAGTTCTTCAACCTCTTCCAAATCAAAAGAGGAGGGTTGCCATATACACTGCGTACATGCACATCAGGGAGAAGAGCTGCAGCGTTTATGGTGGACATCAACAGACAATGAGAGCATCGCAATGGTCCCTGCCATAGCCGCCACATCTAGATCCAGAGGCTCAGATATGCTCAGAGACTAGATCCTTGGCTGGGTTGTCGTTGGCAATGTCTGCTTGGGCGCAGCCCACAAGCCAGAGGCCGTCACCTCCTTTCGGACCAACGTACTTGAAAACGGGCGTCCTTCTCTCCTCTCTCCATGCCCTAAGCACCTGAAAGTGAAAGAAAGGTTTAGCTCTACAGTTCTTGATGACTGCAACCTTGGGAGCTCAATCTTTAGAAGAACCAAAGATGATGACAAAGTTGGTCTTTCCATCGAAGACAAGCTCTTCCTGGAGCTCATGGATAGGGAGATGTTCATGGACAACACCAATAGCTGGGTGGCACCCCTTCCGTTTCGATCCCTTCGGCAAAGACTCCCAAACAATCGAGAGCAGGCTCTCAGTCGCCTTACTTCTCTTCGACGCACCCTAGAAAGAAAGCCTGAGATGAAAACTCACTTTTTAAGTTTCATGCAAAAGACCTTTGATCGCGACCAGGCAGAGCTAGCTCCACCGCTGTCAGAGGGAGACGAGCGGTGGTATCTACCCATCTTCGGTGTTTACCACCCTCGTAAGCCGACTCAAATCAGAGTCGTCTTCGATTCCAGCGCCCAATACAGTGGCGTCTCGTTGAATGACGTGCTACTTACTGGTCCGGACTTGAACAATAGCCTACTCGGAGTCTTGCTGCGTTTCCGAAGAGAGCCAGTGGCTGTGATAGCAGACATTGAGCAAATGTTTCACAGCTTCATTGTCAGAGAAGACCATCGCGACTTTCTTCGGTTCCTCTGGTTCAAGGACAACAAACCCAGCAATGAGATTGTTGAGTACAGGATGAAAGTCCATGTATTCGGCAATAGCCCATCACCGGCAGTAGCCATCTATGGTCTTCGTCATGCGGCGCAACATGGAGCAAGTGAGTACGGCGCAGACGCCGAACACTTTGTGGAGCGAGACTTCTATGTCGATGATGGACTTAAGTCCCTCCCATCGGCAGCTAAGGCCATTGACCTGCTCGAAAGAACTCAGGAGATGCTTGCTGTCTCGAACTTGCAGCTCCATAAGATAGCGTCTAACGACTCTAAAGTTTTGGAAGCCTTCCTCCCAGAACCACGCGAAAGGCCTTCAAAATCGGGATTTCGATGACAGCTCAGACCTGATCCAACGTAGTTTAGGGCTTAGTTGGGATCTTAAACGTGACCTCTTCACTTTCAGAGTAGCTGTTACTCAGAAACCTTTCACCCGTAGAGGTGTTCTATCCACTGTGAACAGTCTTTTCGACCCTCTCGGACTCGTCGCTCCAGTCGTCATTCAAGGGAAGTTCATGCTGCGTGAACTTACCAGCGGCGAGGTCCTCGACTGGGACGGTCCTCTTCCAGATGAAAAGGAAGCAGAATGGAGAGTGTGGGAAAACTCCTTGCAAAGTCTGAGTGACTTCAGGATTCCAAGACCTTACACACCTACTACTCTTACCACAGCCCTCAGGAAAGAACTCCACATCTTCTCTGACGCCTCAGTGAAAGCTATCGCTGCTGTGGCTTACCTGAAAGTGATCGACAGTGAGGGAAAGTGTCATATAGGTTTTGTCCTCGGGAAAGCAAAACTAGCTCCCACAACTGCCCACACTGTCCTGAGGCTGGAGCTGGGTGCAGCTGTATTAGCAGTAGAGTTGGCGGAGTTAGTGAAGAGCGAGTTGGACATCAGTGTAGATTCATTGCAGTTCTACACAGACAGCAAAGTCGTCTTGGGATACATACATAACCAGACCAGACGGTTTTATGTATATGTTTCCAACAGAGTACAGCGAATCAGGAAGTCCACCGAACCTGAACAGTGGCACTATGTCTGCACTACACAGAATCCTGCAGATCATGCTACTTGTTCTGTGTTTGCAGCTGGGCTTCCTAACACAACTTGGCTCACCAGTCCTCCTTTCTTGTCCCTGCCGGAAAGAGTGTCTGCTTCGGAGGGGAGTCATACGACCTTGTCGCTCCAGATCTTGACACTGAGGTGCGTTCTCATGCTACCACGCTCTCTGTTTCTTCAGCTAAACTGGGATGTCAGCGGTTTGAGCGGTTCTCATCTTGGAAATCTTTGGTGCGAGCCATAGCATTCTTGGCGCACATCACTCAGTCTCATGGGAGTAGCATTATGGCCAAGCATGAGGATTGCTATGGCTGGCATCGATGCAAAAAGCCTCACACAGCAGAAGAGTTGCTCAAAGCGGAAACTCTCATCATAAAGTGCGTACAAAGAGAGACCTACAGCAAAGAGTTCTCTTGTCTGGATGCCGGGAAAAATATCTCGAAAGACAGCCCTCTGAGGAAGCTGAATCCCTATGTAGACGAAGACGGCCTTCTAAGAATAGGAGGTAGGCACAACCAGTCAATGCTCGATGCAAAAGAAAAGCTGCCTCTTGTGATTCCAGGCCGCAGCTATATTGCAACGCTGATCGTGAGACATTACCACGAAAAGGTCAAACACCAAGGTCGTGTTTTTACTGAAGGATCTATTCGCTCAGCAGGGTTCTGGATTATTGGGGCCAGGAAGTGTATGAATGGTACCCTTCACAAAACTTGGACCATTACCACAAGATGCACCCGAGGAGGTCAAGCTAACAGCAAAAGGTGGGCTGTACTTTTCACGTGCATGAGCGTACGTGCTGTGCACATAGAGTTAATCGAGGCAATGGACACTTCAAGTTTTATTAACGCTTTGCGTCGCTTCTCTGCTCTGCGGGGACCCGCTAAGCAAATTCGTTCCGACTGTGGAACCAACTTCACAGGTGCCTGCAAGGAATTGCAAATACTCCTCCCAGACTCAGAAAAGCCCAATATTAAGAGGTACTTGAGTGAAGAAGGGTTTACCTGGGTTTTCAATCCTCCTCATTCGTCCCACATGGGGGGAGTTTGGGAGCGGATGATTGGCATCTCCAGACGGATATTGAACTCCATGCTCTTGCAAACCACTACTTCACGCCTCACTCATGAGGTGTTGTCAACTTTCATGGCAGAGGTCACAGCGATCATTAATGCCAGGCCACTTGTGCCTATCTCTTCAGACCCAGACTCACCTTTTCTTTTGACCCCTGCTTCACTCTTAACACAGAAGGTGTGTACTCATCCTCCTCCACCAAGAACGTTTGACAGCAAAGATCTCCACCGCCAGCAGTGGAGACAGGTCCAACATTTAGCCAACACCTTTTGGAACAAATGGAGGCGCGAATACTTACCAACTCTCCAAAGCCGTAGTAAGTGGCAGGACACGCGTCCTAATCTGAAGAAAGGTGACTTGGTTCTTCTTAAAGATAACCAAGTGAAGAGGAACGAGTGGCCGATGGCTCTGATCACGAAAACATTCCCTGATCAAGATGGAAAGGTCAGGAAGATTGAACTCAAGGTCACAAGATCTGGATCAGCCAAGACCTTCCTAAGACCCGTCTCCGAGACAATTCTCCTCAAGAAGGCAGAAGACACAGAGTGAATTTAATTTCTTTGTTAAAGCTTATTCAAGTTATTCAGATAGTGGTATTTGATTAATACCAGGCGGGGAGTGTCATGTTCGGATAAAGGGGTTTGAATGGGGTTACTTTGTCCCCCTCTGCTGGCGATTGTTAGTCATATATTTTTTGTGTAATTTGGGCTTTTATTTTGGAGGGGTTCGTGCCGCTAAGGGGCTAATCATAACAGCTGTTTATGTTCTAATTATGGTGTAGGCTTGCAGCTTCAGCCTTCGTTCTGTTTTCTGTCTGTGCCAGGAAATAATCGCTTTTTTACAAAGGATTTCAAGGACAAGAACAATAACAATAAAGTTCTTTGAGCTTTATTTCAGCGTCTGTGCGTCTTTGGAACATGTTCGCTATCTGTCAATTTGTGGACGGACTCACACAGAGAGGACAGAATAGTGGCCGAAGCCCCTTTGTTGAGCCACTACTGCCGTTGCTACTTGTGGAATTGTGAAGACGTGCGCCCAATACGCAAAGAAATATCAGGAAACGGGAGTTAAATTTTACAATACTGTGTCGGTTTATTTCCATATATCACGACAATAACTCATCACATCGTAGAGCATTAATCACGATAACTCAATCTTAACAATCAGTAACAAAAATAGCGAACCCAAAACTGATCAATGCAACACACAGGGCACAGTGGAAAACTGTTTGCTACCCAATCAGCAGCAACACCTGCTATCAGGTTCACCTGGCTCAAATGGACTGCCTGGTCTGACCCAATACAGCCCCCTACTGGCTTGACACAGAAACATGAAAACAAAAACAACTAAAGCTGCAAGCAGCGTTTGCAGGACTGAGCCGCCGTGGCCGACGCCGACCCCCGACCTCTGGCGACAACTGCAATTGACCCCCGACCTCTGCCGACGCTCCCCAACATCTGCTGACTCTCAAAGAAGTCTTATTAATCATAACTCTGTGTATGCACATGATGCAGATTTTGGAGTCACTTTTGATCAGGACCTGACCTTTAATTCTCATATACAGAATGTGGGGAGGTCAGCTTTCTTCCACTTAAGAAACATTGCCAAAATTCAAGTTTTTTGTCCTTCAAAGACGCAGAAAAAAGAATCCATGCTTTTGTTACGTCTAGGCTAGATTACTGTAACTCGGTACTAGCAGGATGCCCAAATTCGTCCCTTAGGACATTACAGTTAATTCAAAACTCAGACAGTTAGTTCATTTTGGAGTAGACTTAAGACCTTCCTTTTTCTTAAAGCTTATAGTTAGATTCCATCCACAGTTAGTTAAGCTGCTATAGGCTTACGCAGTGGAGGGAGATCTTTCGCTCCTATTACAGGGATTGTTGCTCTGTGCAGGCGGAGCTTCTATCACTCTCCTCGCCCAATCAATCTTTGACTCTATCTACTCTGTCCAAGCTTGCTCTCATTATGGTTTGTATAGTATGCTCGATATGCATGATACTGCCGCAGTCTCTGTGTCCCCGGCAGGTGATGACCACTGCGCCAGGAGCTGGATTGTGCTGTCCTGGGGGTCTTGGTGTCATCGCTTTGTCCCACCACCACGCTTAGGACCTGGACTTGTCCTATCGGCAGATTATTCATCAAGATAGGCTCTTGCCTTCCAGAGCATGGTCAATTACATTCTACGTGGACAGCAGCCTTGAATTTCTGTTTCCATTTTTTGTGTCTATATCCATTTTGTGAGTGCCTGGTTGGTGTATCTGTTTTTCACTCTGTCCTGTCTGCCACCCTGGCTCACTCTGCTCCTTTCTCTCTTTCTCTGTCTCCCTTCTACTTTTGTATTTCACCCCAACTAGTCATAGGCAGATAGATGATGGCTCTCTGGAGTCTGGTTCTGCCCTAGGTTTCTTCCCACAGGGGAGTTTTTCCCAGCCACTGTCGCATGTTGCTTGCTCCGGGGGCCCAGTTGGTTCTCTCTGATTGTATAAAGCGCTTTGAGATGCCTTTGGTTGTGATTTAGCGCTGTACAAATAAAGTTTTATTATTATTATTATTGTTATTTAACCAGTGGATTTTCTATTTTGTAGTTACATTTCAATTTAAACCAACCAACAACATTAAATACAAACTTGGGAAATGTATTCCAGATATTATCTCTTTCTTTTATGATATTTGATAACCACAGCATCTCAAAACCTAACACCTCCAAGCCTCCTTTACTTTAGGGGTTACGTGAAAATTGTTTCTTGACAAAGCAACATCTATTCCTCCAGGTAAAGTTAAATATAGTCTTATCTAGTATTTTAGAAATTGCTGGGGGCATTCAAGAGGCAGGGACGGATATCCGGATCTGGATGCCAACCACTACTATGTGCAGGTGTGAGATCCCGTGGCGGTTACATCTCGCGGGATCTGAGCAGCTCGTGATTCGCCTCTCCTCTGCAGGTGAGTCCGCTCCAGCCACGTGACCCACAACCTCCTCCTCCATTTTTTTTTATTCACAAACGCAGATATACATACATAAAAACAAAGAAACAAAAGATCCCCCACCCACAAACAAAAAACAGCAATCAATCAATCAATCAATCAATTGTGGGGCTCAGTCCTGAATAAACATGGCTCTTCCAATGATGACTGGACACTATAGTTCATGTTTGCCAAGTCAGTTGTGTTGGTGGAGTTCAATCAGCAGAGTGAGTCTGCCTTTAGTCTCCACAGTCCTTCTGTGGATGCTTTTTATCCATCCAACGTGCTGCCGTTGTAGTCGAGGGTGGACTCATCAGCTGCTCCACAAGAGGGCGCAGCTTCACCTCCATCTTCATCGTCTGTCACCTGCACCTGGGTTGGAGGTCAGATGATGATGATCATCATCATGGTCATAATAATTAGAATAAAATTGTGTGTTTCTCACTCTGACTTTGGCTCCTCTCTTGGTGTAGCTGACCACCAGCTCCACCTACATCCAACCACACACAGCTGCGAGTTAGTGCTTCCTGTGTGTGTGTGTGTGTGTGTGTGTGTGTGTGTGTCCTCACCCTGTGCTGTCAGTAATATTCTATTTTTAGATGACTCAGCTCTTGTCAGTTTGTGTTGTTTTTACCAGTGTTAAAACAACTCAAAGAACAGTATGTTTTTAAATGACACAAATCAAGTGACTTGAAGTCCAAATTGTGCAAACACACAATCTTCACTCACTGTGTTCTCCTCCTGAAGTTTCTTCTTGCCTTCAGATGGAGACACAGACAGTCAAACCTCAGCTCCTGAATGCAAAGTTCTCCTCAGAACAAAGTTTCATGAGTGGAAAAGATGCTCCCACCTTTGGCTCTCTCCCAAAGTATAAAGTCCACCAGGATGCACATGACAACGACCACAAGCAAAACTGCCACAGGGTGGCGCCACCAGCCTGGAACAAGAAGAAGAACCTTAGTTTGAAATTTGATTTGTTTCAGAGGTGAATCCTCCAGAGGCTGAAGAAACAAGATCCACCACACGTGGCTGAACCACCTCCAGGCTGAGGCTCCTCAGAGTTCCCAGTGGCACAAGGCCACCTGGTGGTCAGAGCTGGTGTTGTTGCATCATGGCCTGGGCAAAAAGATTTTAAAAATCAGTTTGTCCTTTCATGGCAACATGTGTGATGTTACTGGTCCCAGTCTGACCTTCAGTCTGATGGATGAGAGGAAACAGCTGCACATCATCAGGAGAAGCAGTCCTCCACACCTCACAGGAGAAGAGCTCCTCCTGGAGTGGCTCCTCACGGTCTTGGCACATTGATACAGTTTCTTGGCATCCATACCTGGGTTCAGGTTGTGAATAAGGTTTTCCATCATACAGCCACCTCACTTTGTATATACAGGAACCAGGTGATGTCAGATAGCAGGACAACTGATGATTCTCAGTTCTGGTCACTGGTGAAGACGGAGGAGAAAAACAAGAACATGGTAAAGTTCATCCCTGCAGACAAAAGAGACAAACAGCCTTGTTTCCAGGAAACAAAGGTCAAATATTCCTCAGTGAAGAAGCTTCAGGAGAAAATCTGAACAGAAGAAGGAAGGGAAGTTAAACATCGAACCAACACACTGTTCATGCAATAAACTTAAAACAATCGAAGACAATTTCAGCTTCTTCAAAACATCTTCATTCAAGTCAACAGCAGCTTCACTTTGTTGCTGAGAGCCAATCAAAACGTGGAACAGAATGATAGAAACTGTGTCCTGGAGCTGCTGCTGCCAATGTCTGGCTTTATGAAGAACAGCCACACACACACACACACACACACACACACACACACACACACACTTTAGATTAGATGTAAATACTCACCGGTAACAACTGACAGAAGAATGTCAGCTAGATCTTGATGTGAATCACTCCGTCTGCAGTTGAACCATCCAACAAGCTTCTCAGTGATCTTCATTATTTCCAGAGAACAGTTCCTGGTGAGAGACAGTTGGCCATATTCTTCTACATATTGTTGGGAAACCTCCCCGTTTTTAACCAGGAGGATCGTCATCTGGAAGGACCCCCCACCAAACAGCCAGTCAATACTCCTACAGTTGGGAAGCTGTTGTCCACAGGTTAAAGTAACTTTGTCTCCGTTCCTGACGGCAACAAACTGAAGCTCTGCAACTGCAAGAATAAAGGAAGTGGAAGCATTTCTAGACTGTATTGAACTCAGGATGTTAGAAACCAAACCTCAGTTCCTCCTTCTCATCTTGAACACCATCATTTGTGAAAAAGTCTTTGGCATTTTTCAGCTCTTACCTGCAACAGAGATGATGAGTGTGGCAAACACACTCACACACATCTTCACCCTCTGGCTTCCAAAGGTTCTTCTGTCTCGCTCCTCCACCCCTGTGCTGCCGACAGCCATCCCTCTGCTAACTTTGAAGACCAAGTTGAGAGAAAAAAGATCTCTGATGTTTGTGAGTGGCAGCTTTTCTCTGGAGTCTCTGAGGTGTTCAACATGGAAAGCAGAGGAGATCAGTTCAGCTTTCTGAAAACTGGCAGCCTGGAGAGCATCTCTGCCTGAAGACGTCGAACTGCCGTCTTCTGAGAAACTGAGGTGTGATATCGGAAGATTTTTTTGTTTTAAATATGGCATCATGACAGGAAGTTGCAGTTCAGTGTGAAACCAAAGCCAAGAGGAGAAATGACCTCAGAGCTGCAGGAGTCACTTCATTTCTGTCTCCACTGTCTATTCTACAGAACTGCAGGGGTCATTGTGTTGTGTGCCTCTCTGTCATCTGCCTTCATAAATTAGACAATAAAATACAGAATTCTGCAAAATTTACTCCCATGCCAAAGCCTCTTCAGTCCAAATAGGTTTTCTGTAGGGCTGTGTTCACACATGTGCTGTAATAAAAAAAATAAGACGTTTAAGACGACTCCCGTCTATGAGTGTGTCTGCTTGCAGTGGCCAAAGCCCCTTTGTTGAGCCACTACTGCCGTTGCTACTTGTGGAATTGTGAAGACGTGCGCCCAATACGCAAAGAAATATCAGGAAACGGGAGTTAAATTTTACAATACTGTGTCGGTTTATTTCTGTCAAGTGTTTTTCTTATTTTGAACTGTGCATTTCCCACACTTGAGAGGAAGGGCACCGAAGTCGAACGTTTTGCTTCGCTTCACTCAATGACCAGGACTTTGTTGCAGGTTTTATCCTTTATTTTATCTTTTTGATCCCTGCTGCCCACACATGCATAGGTGAAAAACCTTTAACCAAAACCAACAAACAAGTTAAATTGACTCAACAAGTGATTTAACACCAACCAATAAAACCAGTTAATAAATGACACAGTGAATTCAACACATTA
Organism: Thamnaconus septentrionalis; assembly: GCA_009823395.1. Lineage (NCBI taxonomy): Eukaryota > Metazoa > Chordata > Actinopteri > Tetraodontiformes > Monacanthidae > Thamnaconus > Thamnaconus septentrionalis. The sequence goes on along the minus strand of CM020514.1, from coordinate 1,638,638 downwards.
GTCACAACATATACTATGACTATTTACAATGGATATTTAATAATAAATAAATACAGTTTAAGCAATTAATTTAGTCACCAATTAAGTTTAATTCGAAGCGTTCGCCGCAACAATTTCCATATATCACGACAATAACTCATCACATCGTATAGCATTAATCACGATAACTCATTCTTGCAGTAACAAAAATAGCGAACCCAAAACTGATCAATGCAACAATACATAGGGCACAGTGGAAAACTGTTTGCTACCCAATCAGCAGCAACACCTGCTATCAGGTTCACCTGGCTCAAATGGACTGCCTGGTCTGACCCAATACAGCCCCCTACTGGCTTGGCACAGAAACATGAAAACAAAAATAATTAAAGCTGCAAGCAGCGTTTGTGGGACTGAGCCGCCGACCCCCGACCTCTGCCGACACCTGCAATTGACCCCCGTCCTCTGCCGACGCCCCCGACATCTGCTGACTCTGAACGAAGTCTTATTAATCATAAGTCTGTGTATGCACATGATGCAGATTTTCACCTCCATTTTCTTTTCTTTTTTTTGGAAGACTGTCAAATGTAAATTATAGGCCTTAATGAGACAAACATGTGGATGTTTGAATGACGTCTGTAGCACTTTCCCAAAGGAAACTGCAGCCATTTATGTGTGTTGAAAAAGAGGGAGAGAAAGAGAAAGGCATTAGGGTTCCCAACTAGCAAGAGCAGAGTTAGCTACGCTAGCTCCGCTTTTGAAACCTTGGCAACATAAGCTTAGAACTCGGCCATTTCAGCGTCTACATTCTTTGTAATGAAGGTCCAGTCTATGTCATACTGAATTTTCAAGCCCGTCGGGCTTGCGCTTTCTGAGCCTTGTATTTTGACTTTGTTCCAAACAAGTGACAATAGCTCACTTCCGGTTTGTCTGCGGTCAAAGGTCAGCATATCAGCAAATAGGTGCGATTATATTGTAATTAGTCAGTGAGTTACATCCAAACATTTTGCTTGCGAGAAGCGGCACAACGGAGTTGTATTCAGCTCATTAAAAGTCGTAGGTTGCTAGGTTTAAATTTAGGCAACTGACATACGGCTACGCACAGATTAGCTGCACGGTGTTTGCTTCTTGCTAAACAAATGGTTGGGTTGTAAGCAATATTTAGTTAGATTGTCGATTGCCTTAATCACGTGTGTTACGGAGGTAAGTGTAGATAAGTGTCAATGTGTTACGTGTTGAGGCTGAGGATTTCAGGGGTGCGGGGAGTATAGGTTTGCGGTCGGCGTTTGTTTGCGGTCGGCGTTTGTTTAATTTCGTCTTGCGTGGAGTTTGTATGATTCTGGGACAATAGCTTACTTGTTTTTGGTTATACCTTTTCATCATGCTTTTTGTGGCGATTGCCTTTGTGGTCATTTTTGTGAGAAGTTTCTCTTTTGGACTAGCCTGCTTTGTTTACAGTAACCATGGCAACCTTCGTGGTGGAGGAGTTTTGTGGGAGTGATTTTGGGCGCAGTGAACTTCGCAAACTCAGAAAGGAGGAGTTGTTGGCTGTCGCTCAGTATTGTGAGGTGGATGTTAAAGCGGACACTAAAAAGCCAGAGATTGTTGACCTCCTCATCTCGATGTTGCACTTGGCTGATCCTGTGCAAGCGAGAGAGAGGGAGAGAGAGAGAGGAGAGAGAGAGGGAAATATTGGCCAGAGAGAGAGAGGGCGAGCGGATGTTTCAGCTGGAGTTGGCAAAAGTGGCTGCAAGGGTACAAGAAGAAGCTCAAGTTGGCCAAGTTGGTATTTGAGCAGGAGAAGCTTAAAGCTAACAATAGTGCGTGGCAACGTAGGCACGAAGCTCGTTTTGATGTTTCCAGCTGTCTGAGACTCATGCCGAAGTTCAATCATGATGACGTAGGCTCTTTCTTCGATTCTTTCGAGAAAATTGCGAGAGAGCTCGATTGGCCTGAGGATAAGTGGGCGTTGCTCATTCAGAGTGCGCTTGAGGGTAGGGCCCAGGAGGCTTATGCTGCATTAAATGCAGCAGACTGTCAAGAGTATGACACTGTTAGGAGGGTGGTTCTGGCAGCCTATGAGGTGGTGCCTGAGGCCTACCGCCAGAAGTTCCGGTCTCTGCAGTGTAAACCAAGTGAGACTTTCCTTGATATGGCTAGGCAACAGGAGGCTGTGTTTGACAAGTGGTTAGCGAGTACTGACACTTACAGCTTTGACGGGTTGCGACAACTTATGCTGGTGGAGCAGTTTCAACTCAGTTTACCCCGGCATATAGAGATCCCTCTAAATGAGTTAGGTATCACTGAATTAAGGAAAGCTGCTCTGGCAGTGGACTCTTATGAGTTAACCCACAAAGAAGCACCCTGGAAAGGGAACTTTGGCAGACAGGACAGGAGGCCGGTTGCAACTGACAGGCCAGTGGAGACAACTACGATCAAGACTCCTGTCACCCATGTTTTGTCTCAACCACCAGGGAAAAGGTTTGAGAAGCCATATTTCCCTAGAACTGATGTCATCTGCCATTATTGTAGAAAACCGGGCCAAATAAAGTCCAGTTGTCCTGGTCTCAAGAGGAAAAATGGGGATGGGAGAATCGTGGGACTGATAAGTTCTCAGACTCACAGCAGTCCCGGTGAGTTGGGCCACCTGCCGGCCCCATGGCGAAGGGGTTTGAGGGGTTTGTGTCACAAGGGGCAGTGGCTTGTGCACCTGATGGTGAAATGGTCCCGAAATCTATCTTAAGATACACAGGTGCCACCCAATCCTTATTGGTTTGAGGCATCTTAGACCTACCACCTGCCACCTATATGAACGCCTCCACACCCGTGAATGGTGTGTGAGGTGGTTACATTAGTGCCCCTCTGCACAAGTGTTTCTGGCATCAAACATTGTTAATGGGCCAGTGGTTGTTGGTATTGTTTCTTCGTTGCCGATTGATGGGGTTGCTTTTGTGCTAGGCAATGATTTGGCGGGTACTTGGGTGTGTGTGACGCCTATTGTGAGTGAGAAACCTTGTGAGGTCTCTGAGACACTGGTTTTGAAGAGGGAACACCCTCAGGTGTCCACTGCATGTGTGGTGACACGTACTGAGGCTCTTGCTGCTGAAAGGGGAGGTTCCTGTGAGCAGGATGAATCGTCTAGTGATCTGGCAGATACCTTTTTCGCGAAGTTAGCCGAGGTGTCTCCCTGCTCACAGTTTTCACGTGAAGCCCTTATTTCAGAACAGGAAAGTGACCCTTCTGTAGCACCATTGAGACCAGCAGCTGCTACTGCTGAGGACCTGAGGGATGTAGCTGAAGGTTTCTTCCTCCAAGATGGAGTCTTATTGAGGAAATGGCGGCCGCGTGAACGTCCTGCCGATGAGCCATGGACTGTTACGACGCAAATTGTGTTGCCTGAAAGTTTTAGGAAGGAGGTCCTGCGTTTAGCCCATGAGGCATCCATGGCTGGTCATTTAGGCATCCGGAAAACACAAGAGAAAATCAGGACACATTTCTACTGGCCTAAGATGCATCAAGATGTGGTTTCCTATTGCCGTAGCTGCCATGCTTTTCAGGTTGTGGGCAAGCCCAACCACGCAATTCCGGTTGCTCCTCTCCGCCCTCTACCTGTCATGGAAGAACCCTTTTCAAGAGTTATGATCGATTGTGTTGGCCCTTTGCTGAAAACCAAGAAGGGGAATGAGTATCCTTTGACTATTATAGATGTCTCCACAAGGTTTCCAGAGGCGTTCCCAATAAAATCAATTAAGACCAAGGTCATAGTGGAGGCTCTACTCCATTTCTTCTCGAGGGTCGGCTTACCACAAGAGGTCCAACATGATCGGTGGTCCAATTTTACTTGTGGTGTTTTTCAGGAGGTGATGCATGAGCTCGGTGTTAAACAAATTACGTCATCGGCCTATCACCCGCAATCCCAAGGGGCGATCGAAAAGTAGTGACGTCATCAGAGACAGGAAGTGTTTGCTGCTTGTGTGTGTGTGAGTGTGTTGATGTTGGCAGAAAAAAAAACAACAGGACTCTCAGGATCAAAGGTGGCGCTGTTGCCTTTTTTTATTATTATAATTATTTTTGTGTGTGTGAAAGAGCATGACAGCACCCTGCGGCGATGTGAAAGGTCTCTGGACCAATCAGGATTGAGACGTGATTGCAACAAAAAATAGCTGAAGAGCAGAGTTTAAAAAAACAAAACAATTCTAAATTAAACTACTAGAAGTTGAAGTCTCAAGAATGGAAGCGGATTAGCTTGGCTAGCATCAAAGTTAGCGGCCTGACTTTTTGATACACCCAAGTGAACTTTCACGCTAATGCTATGCTACGCTAAGGCTAGCCCGGAATTAGCTTAGTTAAGTGATAAAACAAAACGACTTATGGAGCTGCTAACCAGATGAGCTAATTTCCTTGCTTACGTCACGTAGCCGTTGGCTGGCAGGCGTCGTCATAAATGTTCGGCCAATCAGAGAAAGCTGAGCAGGAGCCACTCAGAATTTTAGATATATAGGTATAAAAAAAACCAAAAACACTTCTGCCGAGTCACCCTTGAAAACCCACACCAGAATCCACAGCACAGGTCACATGACTGTGACTGATCACCCACCAGTGGGACGCTAATGACCCCTAGTGGTCAGTTCAGCTACTGACGTCACTGTTGGATTAAGAAACACGTTAAAAGTCACCAGCTCATGAAGTAAAACCCAATATGGGTGAATTTAAAATACTGTAGAAATTTTGTCAGGTGTTTTTCTTTATATTTACACTCTAAACACTCTCACTCTCTCTCTCTCACACACACACACACACACACACACACACAAAGGGTAGCAACCAGCTAGCTGGCAGGAAGTTCAGGAAGACAAATAATAAAATGAAAAAAGAAACAAAAAACAGTCATGTGACTGAGCAGAAGGCAGGAACACCTTGAGCCCCGGCCCCTCTGTTATTCTTGAAATGATCAGTGATTGGACAAGTAGAATTGGTGGGGGCTTCGTTGAAACCATCAGGACGAAAAAGTGGAGGAAAAAAAAAAAGAAACGACAGGAAGAGAGCAGCTTCCCCGCAGACGCACACAGGAAGTGATGACACAACTAATGAGGGTTAATATGTCACTGAGGGAGGCAGCCAATCAGCTGCTGCCTCCTGCTGCCGACAGGGTCACTGTCTGGTAGGATTTAAATACTCACAATCATTTGTTTCATCTCATCTTTAAACAATGACGGGATCGGATCTAATAGCTTAGCTTAGCTAGCGTGCTCTCCAGGGAGTTTCTGACCAAATGATGCTTTGAAGTCGCCCAGGGCCCTTTCACAATAAAAGGTGGAAAAGTGCAAATTGAACAACAATCCCCTGAAATTATCGTCATCACACGGTGACATCATCGTCATCACATTGTGACATCATCGTCATCACACTATGACATCAAACATCTGATCTTGATCTGGAGCTTTTGGTCTTAAAGTTGCAGTTTTGTTTTGTCGGAACACCAACTGAAAAGCAGGAAATGGTGATAAACCGTTACCTGCCTGAAGCTACGCTACACTGAGCTAAGCTAAGCTAAGTTAAGTCATAACAGCCTGCAGCTCTCTTTAAACAGGAAGTGTCTGTCGGAGCTGCGATCCCCCCACCCCCACCGCTCCGCTCCGCTCTAGGCGTCAGCGTTGCCGTTCTCCTCAGGCTGCAGCTGTTCCTTCTCGGTGCTGTCCTCCTGCGGGGGGCGCACTCTCTTGAAGAAGCCCAGCTGACAAGAAGAAGAAAAAGAGGAGGGTGGACTTAGGAGTGTTTTATAACTGGACACCAGGCTTACAAATAAGGCAGCTCAGTCAAACCCCACACAACCCAAAAAAGCCTTTTCCCCCCAGTGGCCATTCGAGGTACAGCAGCTATAAATCTAATTTGATCCGAAAAGCATTTCCCCCAGTGGCCACCAGAGGTACTGCAGCTTAAAAAAAAACCTTACTACCAAAAAAAAGCATTTCCCCCCCGAGTGGCCACTAGAGGTACTGCAGCTAAAAAAATAATAATTTTCCCCCAGTGGCCACTAGAGGTACTGCAGATAAAAACCCCATTCAACCATAAAAAAAAGCATTTACCCCAGTGGCCACCAGAGGTACTGCAGCTAAAAAAAAACCTTACTACCAAAAAAAAGCATTCCCCCCGAGTGGCCACTAGAGGTACTGCAGCTAAAAAAAAAAAAAAATTTCCCCCCAGTGTCCACTAGAGGTACTGCAGATAAAACCCCATTCAACCATAAAAAAAAGCGTTTACCCCAGTGGCCATTCGAGGTACTGCAGCTAAAAACAAAAACAAAAAACCTTACGACCAAAAAAAGCAATTCCCCCTAGTGGCCACTAGAGGTACTGCAGCTAAAAAACCCAATTTGACCCCCCAAAAACGCATTATTCCCATCGACTGTAATTCAAATACAAACGGTGACAGGACGACCTTTGACCTGAAACACGGTTCATAATAAATCTTTCTATTGTAGATGTTTAAATTCTTGTACTTAATCTTCCCCCAAAAAACTTTTAAAGGCCAGAAAACCATCTGGAAAACAGTTTGGTGATGTTTTCGTGATGCATCACATTACTTGCAGAGGCATGATGGAAGGGGACCCTACTGCTACCTGCTTGAAGGTCATGCTGGTCAGAGTGGCCAGCTAGCAAGCTCAGCAAGTCCGCTGAAATGAACGGGGCTGCCGTGTTGTGTGAGAGTGATTGATTGAGGCGGCGCCTGCTGATGCTCACCTTATACATGACGAAGATGAGCAGCGCCAGCAGCAGCAGGCCAGCTAGGATGGCGAGGGCCACAACCCATCCAGGCACCGGGGGCGGGGGCTCGGCCACCCACACCACGGACAGGCCCACCTGCGCACACAAGCACGCACACACACACACACACACCTGGTCACAGCATGCACATACAGACTCTGCCTTCTGGTGGCTTTGATGCTAAGAAAGCAGCTGAGTGAGTGCGTCTCATTCTTTTTAATGATGTCAAACTTTTACTTTTTTTAATTAATATCTTGTCGGGGTATTTTTATTTTGGTGTCACACTATGGTGTGAGGGAGTGAGTGAGTGAGTGAGTGTGTGTGTGTGTGTGTGTGTGTGTGTGTGTGTGTGTGTGTGTGTGTGTGTGTGTCTTGTTCTAGACAGACGCACTTCCTGTCAGAGGGTCCGGTCTCAAACACCTTCTGTTAACTTAGCGCCTTCTATTTGCTTAACATTAAAGCTAAGTGTGGCTATAGAAACCATAGCCAGCTGTTTCCACAGCCTCGCTTAGCGCTAATGCTAAGCGAGGCTGTGGAAAGAGTTGGCAAACTAGGCTAAAACTCACTTTGTGTGTGTGTGTGTGTGTGTGTGTGTGTGTGTGTGTGTGTGTGTGTGTGTTTGTGTTGTTCTAGACAGGCGCACTTCCTGTCAGAGGGTCCGGTCTCAAACACCTTTTGTTCGCTTAGCTCCTTCGATTAGCTTAGCATTAATACTAAAGGAGGCGATGGAAACAGCTGGAAAGACAGCCTCGCTTAGGTTTAATGGAAACAGCTAGCAAGGCTAGCACTCACTGTGTGTGTGTGTGTGTGTGTGCGTCTCACCGTGGTGCTGTTGGCCGGTAGCTCCGCCTCCAGGTTCTTGTAGGGCATCTCAATGACGCTGAAGGAGGCAGTGGAGCGAACCAGATAGGACCGGTTCTGGTTCTCCGTCTGAGGAACACAAGTACACCGTCTTTGTCAATGAGTGTGTGTGTGTGTGTGTGCGCACGTGTGCGCACGGGTGTGTATGTGTGTGTGTGTGTGTGTGTCCCCACCCGCAGGAAGTTGTTGACATCCAGCCGGGAGTAGATGAAGAGGATGGCGTTCCCCCTCTGCTCCAGGCGGCCCACCTGACACCTGAGACGCAGGCAGTGGGCGGAGCTACAGTCCTGCACCACACACATACAAACGCACACACACAGTTGACTCCCCGGTCCCTCAGTTGTGACAAGAGGAACTGCATCCGCTCCGACTCCTTTGTGTGTGTGTGTGTGTGTGTGTGTGTGTACCAGGGTCTGCATGTCTCCCAGTGTGTCCCGCGCCTCCACTTCTCTCCTCTTGCGGGCGCCGTTGTTCTGGCTCCGCCCCTCTGTCTCCCGGTCCCTGGGTGGAGGCCCGCTGGTGTTCTTGGCTGAGGACAGGGGGTTCTGAGACACACACACACACACACACACACACACACACACACACACACACACACACACACACACACACACACACACACACACACACACACACACACACGCACGCTTAGAACCTTCTATTAGCTTAGCCCATTTTATTAGGCTAGCACCTGCTATTAGCCTAGCATCCTCTGTTAGCTTAGCAATTTCTATTAGCTTAACCCCTTTTATTAGCCGAGCACCTTCTGTTAGCTTGGTCCCTCCTATTAGCTTAGCACCTTCTGATAGCCGAGCACCTTACATTAGCTAAGAACCTCCTGTTAGCCTAGCACCTTCTGTTAGCTTAACAGCATTTATTAGATTAGCATTCCTCCCTTAGCTTTGATGCTATGGAAGCAGCTAGCAGCTATACTAAAACTCTGTGTGTGTGTGTGTGTGTGTGTGTGTCTCTCTCTTTTTTGTGAGTGAGTGTCTCTCTCCCTCACCGACACGTTGAGGGGGTTGATGAGGGTGTCGCTGGTGCAGTTGATGGGCCCTTCGGTGTCGAAGCTGGTGATGTAGAGCAGGGAGCCGTTGGAGAACTGATGGGGCCAGTCCACCTCCAGGGATGCTTTGCTGATGGTGCTGGGTCCGTTGTTCAGCAGCTAGGAGAGAGGGGGCCCCACACACACACACACACACACACACACACACACACACACACACACACACACACACACACACACACACACACACACACAGCCACAGTCACCTCCGATTGGCTCTCTGACAACCGTGACCCCTCACCCCCTCCCCCGCCGGCTGCGGCACTGTGGTTCCTACCTCGTACACGTGAACGATCTGAGGGCCAATATCGTCTCCCACCACCGGGGGCACCCTCGGCTTCCAGTTGGCGATGGGCAGCAGCACCTGACTGGGAGAGGAAGACCTGCACACACCATCGAGTGGGGGTGGGGGTTCAGTGATAGTGAGTGTGAGTGTGTGTGTGATTGTGTGTGTGATTGTGTGTGTGTGTGTCTGTGTGTGTGTGCGTGCGTCACCCTCTGATGGCCACTCTGGCCAGCACTGCCAGGTCGGTGCTGCTGGACACTCGGGGACTGGTGTTGTTAAACTGGTTGGAGCTGAAAGGGAAGCAGGCGGTCAGAGTGGCGGCCCGCAGTTCCACCAGCCGCCAGCAGGTGGGGCTGCGGTGGGGGAGGGGGGGAGCTGCGGCTTCTCCTACCTGACGATCTGCAGGTCAAACTTGACCGACGTGTCGTCCTCCGACAGCTGGTGCACGCTGAAGCGCAGCTCCGCCAGCACCTGGCCAATCAGAGGGCAGGCAGGAGGGGAGGGGCGTGGCAACAGCCAATCAGGAGAGAAGAGGGGGCGGGGCAGCCCAGAAAGTGGTCAGACGACATTGGGATCCACTCTGGACTGTGTCCCCTCAGACTCCGCCCCCCACAGCCTGGTCATGTGACCTACCTTGGCCCCACCCTTCATGGGGTTGCCCAGGTCGCACACCACCATCTTGGTCTGGTTCTCCTTCTTGTAGGCGCATGAGAGCCGGCTGAGGGTCTGCCACACACACACACACACACACACACACACACACACACACACACAGTCAGTGAGGTGGCCGCGCCCGCAGCTGATGTCACCGAGGGGGAGGTCCCGCCCACCTGGCTGCGGACCACTTCGGTGAAGTCGGCCTGAGGCGGCAGGTAGACGTGCAGGTCGGCCTCGTAGGCTCCCTCCCCCCGGTTCTCAGCGCTGACCTCTAGGGTCAGGGCATTGTCATCGCCCATGAAGATCTGCTGGCGGTCGCTGTCAAAGAAACACACACACACACAGTGAGTTTTAGCATCGCTGCTAGCCGCGTCCATAGCCTTTCTTGCCTTTCTTAGCATCAAAGCTAAGGGAGGCGGTGGAAACACCCGGACCTCAGCAGAAGGTGCTCAGCTAACAGAAAGTGTAGAGCTAATTGAAGGTGCTAAGCTAACAGGAGGTACTAAGCTAATAAAAAGTGCTAAGCTAACAGGAGGCAGAGTCTTTTTCAAGACCTGATCCTTTTGACTGCTTCCGTAGCCTCAGCCTTAACGCTAAGCTAATAGAAGGTGTACAGCTGACAGAAGATGCGAAGCAAACAGAAGGCAGGGGCTGTGTCTCACTTCAGGCTCTGCATCCTTCCGAGCCTGCATTTGAAAGGAGGTTGCGTCACAGCACTGCGCGAAGGCTCGTCCCAATTCCCGAAAATCCGAAGGACGCTCCAAATGCGTACTCGGAATGCGCACTAGTTTTAGCCGATTCCAAGGATACACCGCTACTATCCTACGGCGGTGACGGTCTAGCATTCGGCGTATTTCCTGGTAGCGTCACTGCCGTTGCCTCCTGCTGGCCAACCCCGGAAGTGACGTTTTCATAGCATCAAGCTAACCACTGGTTCGCCATCCAAAGATGGCGTTGGATGTTCAAGTGAGTAAAAACCCTACATTAAAAACTGAGTATTTTATGTGAAATTTCAATACTTAAATTTATACGAAGTGTCTTTGCCAGTAGATGGCGCTAATTTCAGCTGACTTCCCAGGATCCCAGGATGCTTTGCAGCAGCACGCAAAGCGTCCTGGGATACAGACGGACGCGAGGGATAGTAGCGGTGCAGCCTTGGAATTGGCTAAAAGGAGGACGCACTTGAAGGGCGGGTTTGGAGCGTCCTTCGAATTCTAGTGAATTGGGACGAGCCTTCGCGCAGTGCTGTGACGCAACTTCCTTTCAAATGCAGCCTTCGAAGGATGCAGAGCCTGAATTGAGACACAGCCCCTGCCTTTGGGAGGCTGAACAACTACAACAGGAAGTGGAAAAAAAAAAAAAAAGAAGTGGGTGTTGACCTCTTGACCGCCAGCCTCAGGTCTGGTCTACAGACGTTGTCCTCGCCACAGTCTAGCAGGATGTGGGCCTGAGAGAAGAACATGTGGCCTGTCAGCTGACTCGTGACCTCACAACATCAGGACAGACAGACAGACAAATAGATATACACATAGATATACTAACACATAGACAGATAGACCTCACCTGCTTGGTGAGGTTGGAGGGGGCCGAGGGGTCGATGAGGGGCTGCAGCCCGGTGGAGTCGGCGGCCCGCTGGACGTCCAGGCTGAACACCATCACCACCGAGATGGGAGTGATCTTGTCCCGGAAGTCACGGTCGTCCTGCAGGGGGCAGCAACACAGCTCGACTATGACAACTGAACAGCGGCAGATCTTGCTCCCTGCTCTCTGGGAGCCTCACAATGAGGAAGCCAAAACCTGTGTCTCAATTCAGGGTCTGCATCCTTCGAAGGAAGCGTCCTCCGTCTGAAGGAAGCGTCCTCCCAAGGACCCGGCCGAGAAGGACCAACCCAAACCCCGCCTCCCCGGTAACCACACGTCACTTCCGGGGTTGGCCAGCAGGAGGGAACGGCGGTGACGCGACCAGGAAATACGCCGAAGGCTAGACCGTCCCGTGTGGTTACCGGGGAGGCGGGTTTGGGTTGGTCCTTCTCGGCCGGGTCCTTGGGAGGACGCTTCCTTCAGACGGAGGACGCTCCGTTCGAAGGATGCAGACTCTGAATTGAGACACAGCTCAGGTCTCAACTCCGTTGAAATGAATGTGGCCGCCACGTCGGATCCCCGTCAGTGGCCCGCCCCGCCCCTGGCCCCTCCCCCTCCTCACTGACCCCCAGGTAGACGTGCTGCTCCTCGCAGGCCGGCGCCCGACCGTTGGCCACCGTCATGTTCTTGTAGTAGTGGGAGCTCTGGCTGTGCAGGAACAGGACCCGCCTGGTGCTCTCCTTCTGCTTCAGCCGGTCCAGCAGCACCTCCACCCTGAAGCCTGCCGGCCAATCACATGGCAGCAGCCACGGTCACACGAAATGCCACGGAGGGAGCAAGTGGGGCACGGGGAGGCGGGACTTACTGAGGGAGGATGGAGCGCCGAGACCACTGGCCTTCAGACAGTACTTGACCTTGAAGCTGCGCGTGCACGCACACACACACACACACACACACACACACACACACACACACACACACACACACACACACACACACACACACACACACACACACACACACAGTTTAGAGATTAGCTGCAGTTAGCTGGTGCTGTTGCAAATTAGTCAGACAGGAAGTGGTCCAGGACCCAGGCTCATTGACAGGAAGTGGTCCAGGACCCAGACTCAATAACAGGAAGTGGAGCAGACAGGAAGTGGTCCTGGACCCAGGCTCACAGACAGGAAGTGGTCCTGGACCCAGACTCACTGACAGGAAGTGGTCCAGGACCCAGGCTCACTAACAGGAAGTGGAGCAGACAGGAAGTGGTCCTGGGTCCAGGCTCACTGACAGCAAGTGGAGCAGACAGGAAGTGGTCCTGGGTCCAGGCTCACAGACAGGAAGTGGTCCAGGACCCAGGCTCACAGACAGGAAGTGGAGCAGACAGGAAGTGGTCCTGGACCACAGGTCACTGACAGGAAGTGGAACAGACAGGAAGTGGTCCTGGACTCAGGCTCACAGACAGGAAGTGGTCCTGGGTCCAGGCTCACAGAAAGGAAGTGGTCCTGGACCCAGGCTCACTGACAGGAAGTGGAGCAGACAGGAAGTGGTCCTGGGTCCAGGCTCACAGACAGGAAGTGGTCCAGGACCCAGGCTCACAGACAGGAAGTGGAGCAGACAGGAAGTGGTCCTGGACCACAGGTCACTGACAGGAAGTGGAACAGACAGGAAGTGGTCCTGGAACTAGGCTCACAGACAGGAAGTGGAGCAGACAGGAAGTGGTCCTGGACCACAGGTCACTGACAGGAAGTGGAACAGACAGGAAGTGGTCCTGGACTCAGGCTCACAGACAGGAACCTGGGTCCAGGCTCACAGAAAGGAAGTGGTCCTGGACCCAGGCTCACTGACAGGAAGTGGAGCAGACAGGAAGTGGTCCTGGGTCCAGGCTCACAGAAGGAAGTGGTCCAGGACCCAGGCTCACAGACAGGAAGTGGAGCAGACAGGAAGTGGTCCTGGACCCAGGCTCACTGACAGGAAGTGGAGCAGACAGGAAGTGGTCCTGGGGCTCACAGACAGGAAGTGGAGCAGACAGGAAGTGGTCCTGGACCACAGGTCACTGACAGGAAGTGGAACAGACAGGAAGTGGTCCTGGACTCAGGCTCACAGACAGGAAGTGGTCCTGGGTCCAGGCTCACTGACAGGAAGCTCACCAGGAAACGTCGGTGCCGCTTTCAGGAAGTTTGCACGACTTCTCCTGGGGGTTGATGATCTGGGGCGTGATGTCCAGCGTGGCGTTCACACTGATGACCGGGCGCGCTCTAACACACACACACACACACACACAGAGGTAGAGAGGGGGAGGAAAGACCGTTAGCGCTGCTAGCATTAGCATCCTGCCCCCTGCTGCTGGACAAACCGGGGTGGGGGGGCTGGAGCTGCCGCTGCTATAAAGCCTGCAGGAGAACAGCAGCTCTTTGATATCACAGGAGGTCTCACTCATTACACACACACACACACACACAGGCTCAGAGGGAGGTGTTCACACACACACAACACACACACACACACACACACGCACACACATCCTGTGCGTGATTACCTGTATAAAACTGCTTTGTCTGCTCCAAACACTCCCACTATTAAATCTGGAAGGAGACACATCATCAGCACTTCTGCCCTGCTGTGACTGTGTGTGTGTGTGTGTGTGTGTGTGTGTGTGTGTGTGTGTGCGTGCGTGCGTACCTGGGTATCCGTTCTGGTCGATGTCGGTGTTCCCACTCATGGAGTAGCCGAAGCTGGCCGGCATGTAGCTGGAGGCCCAGCGTCCCTGCAGCACCTGAAGCACAGCGGCGTCTGTCAGGGCTGAACTCCAGGTGGCGCTAAGAGCTGAAAGGCTCTGAGGCTCACCTGCGAGGGGGCCGAGTCCGGCCCCTGGGGGCGCCCGTTGTGGATGTAGACCAGGCCGTGACGCTCGGTGCCGCCGTACGGTGCCGAGATGGCCACGTCTGCGGAGGAGGAGGTCAGAGGTCAGAGGTCAGGGGTAAGTGTGTGTGTGTGTGTGTGTGTGTGTCTCTCTCACCATTGTAGCCGTCCATGTTGAGGTCTCCCAGTGCAGCGATGGCCGACCCGTACCTGGCGTAGACGTCCGACCCAGTCAGCACCAGGGGAGGCTGGAAGGAGAAACCGCCTCGGCCCAGGTACACACTCACCTGGAGCGCACACACACACACACACACAAAGTTTAGCACCTTCTGCTAGCTTAGCATTAAAGCTAAGGGAGGCTGGCTAGCTGTTTCCATAGCCTCCCTTAGCTCTAATGCTAATAGAGGCTATGGATGCTGCTAGCAACTACGCTTTGCTTTAACGCTAAGGGAGGCTATGGAGACAGCTGGCCAGTTATTTCCACTGCCTCCATTATCTTTAATGCTGAGAGAGGCTATAGAACAGGTAGCAAGCTATGCTAAAACTCACTGTATGCGTGCTCTGTCTTGCTTGGCACCTTCTGTTAACTTAGCATTGAAGCTAAGGGAGGCTGTGGAAACAGCTACCGAGCTGTTTCCACAGCCTGACTTACTGTCAATGCTAAGAGAGGCTATAGAAACAGGGCGTAAGCTATGCTAAAACTCACTTTGTGTACGTGTGTGTTCTGTTAGCTTAGCAGCTTCTATTAGCTTGGCATTGAAGCTACGGGAGGCTATAGAAGCTTTTGTGTGTGTGTGTGTGTGTGTGTGTGTGTGTGTGTGTGTGTGTGTGTGTTCTTCCCACCTGTCCCACCTCCCTCAGTTTCCCATTTGATCCTCGGTCCATGAAGAGAGGCGCTCCAACCAGCAGGTCCACCAGCCTGACACACACACACACACACACACACACACACACACACACACAGTCAGCGGCTGTGGAGTGGTGATGTCCTCCTGGTGCAGCCAGCAGGGGGCAGCAGTGAGGACTCACCCGTCAGCGTTCAGGTCCGAAGCAGCGACAGAGTGTCCGAAGTAGGCTGCCATCTAGAGGAGGGGAGGAGGAAGTACACGTCATTACCGAC
>CM020514.1:1578465-1620965 GCA_009823395.1 Thamnaconus septentrionalis | reverse complement strand
CGACCTCACAGAGGCCCCGAACCACTGCTTGGACTTGAACTCCATCTGCACTCCGTCCTTGTTGGTGCGCTCAGCTGCAGCAGACACACAGGATGGACCGATTGATTGATTGATTGATTGATTGATCAGCGACCATTGACTTCTGCTCAGTCCCCACCAGGTCTCAGTGTTGCTGTTGAGTCAGTGTGTGTGTGTGTGTGTGTGCGTGCGCGAGTGAGACTTCACAGGAAGTGGCCAAGGTGCATGGCTCCAGTAGCTCAGCCGCCATTGGCCGAGAGGACGGCCGCCCGGAGACAAACCGCGTGGGCCAATCAGATCACAGGACTTTGTCCGCTTTCAGGTCGGCAGCGGCGCCTCCTACTGGGCACCGGTGGGAGCTACGGGCCATGGTCATCCTCACACTGGCTGGTTTGTGCCAGCAGGTCACCGTGGCAACGCAACCCCTCCAACCCCTCCAAGCCCTCCCACCCCACCCCCACCCACCATCTCTTTGTGCTCAGCAGGAACGAATCCAACATTCAACTAATGGGCTCTAATCGCAAGCTAAACAAACACACACACACACACACACACAGACCAGGAGGTTGTCCAGGAGTACACGCAGTTCCTCCTGTCCCAACTTGCTCTCCTGTTCATGTGGGAATTATTAAAACGGTTGGGATGAGGAAGTAGCCAGAACAGAGGCCGACTGACTTCCTGTCACAAACGTATTATTATTATTATTAGAAGACAGCGTCAGCATCAGACAGTCATCACACACAAACACACATTCCTATTCAGTCTGGTCTGTGGTCCAGTTTTGACGCAGGTCAAGTCAACAACAAAGGCCTCTACTGTCGCTCGCTCGCTCTCTCTCTCTCTCTCTCTCTCTCTCTTACACACACACACACACACGCACAACTATGTAGGACACTGACAGAACTGCAGCCACAGGGCATGAAGAACGGTGCGTGTGCTGCTGACACACCTGGAGGCTGTCAACATACTGCTGTCTGCACTCGCTAGCTAGCGCTAGCACCGGCGCCAGCTGAGGGGCGGGGCCTCACGACAACGACGGCCGACGGACCTGCAGGGAAATAGAAATCGCAAAAAAAACTAAAAATCTCCCGGCCGTTTCCCAGAATGCAGACCGTTGGTGTGAAATCAGTGGCGGGCAGCTCAGCCCCGCCCACTGTGAGTCAGTCAGAGGGCTGACTGGCCACCAGCGGGCGGGGGGGGGGATCAGCGCTGGCCTGCAGCCACTCATTAGGTAAACCACGGGGATGATGTCATGTGACCACACCCACACTGACTCACTGGCAAACAGCTGATTGGACGTAAAAGACGGCTTCCAGACACACACACACACACACACACACACACACACACACACTGTCCCGACGCTAGCTACAGCTAGCGCCAGCCGCGCTAGCTACAGCGCAAAAGAGGAAGACCAAGCAGTCATGTGACTCCATCATCACCGTCATCAGATCCAAAGTGATAAAATTAGAGTCACGTCTCTTTGTCCCCGCATCAGACGTCTGACCAAGGCACGGTTTAAAGGGACACTACACCACATAGCTTAGCGCCATGCTAACAGCAGCCGACGCCTGGGGCAGCCCACACGCCTCCTGTTGCACCACACATTCCAAGGCAGGTCTCTACACGGCGGGATCACTCACACACACACACACACACACACACACACACACACACACTTAGTAACCTGCCCTCTTAGCTACAGAAGGCTAGCACTGATGCTCTAGCTCGCTCTCAGGTACCGAGTGAGAACCGATGGCAAATTGTCACCTTTGACATAATAACCGCAAGACAACAACATCTCCTTCACCACCTCCTCCACATTCTTCTGTCACTACTCAGCAGGCTGCAGATCCCTGGAGGAAGTGCAGCCCGGATGGCTTCAGTCTGACCTGTGGGAGCTAACATTAGCATCGCGCTAGCCAGGGTGTGTCTGTGTTTGTCTCCAGACTCTGACTCAGGCAGGAGCAGCCGACCGGAGGCTAATCACAGAAGCCAAGATGATCCCACATCATGACCGCATTTTAGCCTTGCGAGTGAGGCCCTCTGGCAGCAGACCTCCAGCATCTGAGGAGCTCCAGCAGTAGGGCTGGGCGATATGTATTAAAAGTCAGATCCCGATATATTTAGGCTGAATATCGATATGCGATATATATCACGATATTTTTTCCGCAAAGTGTGAAGAGTAGATGTTCAGTCACAGTCAGAGACAAATATGACGCGTCGGTCATGCCGGTTCGGAGTGTCTGTTCCCGTGCTCCCGCCCTCTGTGGATAGACGAGGAGGCGCAGGGGAGCTAGCTGCGGACCCCGGCTAGCTGCAAATTTGAATGATGTCGATATATATTTTTTATATCGATACACACCGCCCAGGCCTATCCTGCAGCAGACCTCGCTCACCTGAGCTGTCGAAGTTGACCTGCTGGCAGGCCGAGGAGCTCCTCCAGGGGCAGCTGTACACCGCTCCTCTCTCCAGCACCTCCTCCGGCGACGACGTGTTGGCGCGAGGAGCCCCGATCAGAACGTCCGACCTGAGAAGGAGGACAGTGTGAGTCTGCTGTCAAACGCCGGCGGCGAACCTTCTTCGCTTCCTGGAGAGTTTGAAGACGGATGATTGGCCGATGTGGCTGCTGGTGGCACTTGCAGGAAGCGACACAACCACAACCACCACCACCACCACCCCTGTGCAGCCATGCTCCAAAACATTCAAATCAAATCTTCACCTTTCTGATCAAGTGGTTTGAAATTTATTTTTATTTTAATTGATGATGACATAAAAAAAAAAAAAAAGGGAGGCGGGGCTTCTAGATGGACACACATGGCCACTGTGACAATACCGTTGATGTGTTTCTTGTTTTTTCATTCTGCATGTGTTAGGCAACTATAAACCATGAACAAACTAATTATTACTAATATTACGACTACACATATTCTACTAATCTCGCTGGATTGTTTCATCGACAACCTTTGGCCGCAGTTTGAAAGAAGGAAACTTGTGCTCTGGTGTTTGGAGCCTCGACCTCAAGAACACACACACACACACACACACACACACACACACACACACACACACACACACACACACACACACACACACACACACAGACACACACAGACAGACAGACAGATTGCACAAGCTGCCACCGCAACATCCTCCCACCGATATCAGACGGACTGGACTTCCTCTTGCTGGGTCTCGAGCTTGTAAAGCTGGGGGAAACTTTCGGCCTCGCGCTCACTTACTTCAGGTTGTTCTGGGTCTTGAAGAAGTCCACCGAGAAGCCGAAGTAGCTGCCCTCCGGCCCGGAGAACACGGCCGGCCGCTCCACGTCCAGGTTGAAGGCTCCTCCGCGGCGGAGCAGCAGCAGCAGCAGCAGCAGCGGCAGGGGCCCCGCGGAGCTCCGTCCTCCCGCCATGGCAGCCCGGAGCTCCGCCAGTTGGCTGGCCGAGGGCAGCGGCTCGATGCCCGGGCTATTAGCTGGGTTTAGCGTCCCGCCGCGCGGATCCGCCCGCGAGCCTCTCAGCAGCGAAGTCTGCCCGGCAACAACGACGAAACGCAACCGAGCGGACCGGAGCCGAAGAGAGGAGGAGGAAGAGGAGGTCGAGGATGAGGAGGGACGAACACAGCGAGTCGATCCGGTTCGGTATGAACCGACGGCTCGTTAGCTTGTTCCAGTCGAAGACAGCAGGGCGGAGGGCGGGGAAGGTTCCGGAGGGAGTGAGATGCTGCTGCCTCCCCGTTCTCGAGTCAAGTCACTGTGGAGGAGACACCACTTCCGGTGGTCCGTCCCTTCAGAGGCGACCGCAGCCAATCACCCGCCTCCTTCTTCCCTGGCTGACCAAGTTCATGCCAGGAAGGGCAGCCAGCATAAAGATCGACCTAGAATTAAAATACGCCGATCAATTCTACTGCCACCGGATGTTTATTAGCCACACACACACACACACACACACACACACACAAAAATCGTGTCACAAACAAAAGTCGAGTGTCGCAAAAGATGCCGGCTACGCCAGTTACATATTGAAGCTGTCTAAAGAACAAACACGCCGTCTGTGAGTAAACGAGTTTCTCATTCTTCCTGTAAAATAACTTTTTTTTTTTTTCTTGGTTCCCGAACCTTAAAACACGCGCTTTCAATCTGAAGGTCCCTCTCACCCTCTTCCGGACTGATTTCAGCTCAATGACATGGCTTGGTTGACGCGCACGCACACACACAAACACAACCGGAAGTTCATTCCAGTGCATTAGTCTGACGCGGCGGCGACAGACGAAACTTTTTTTTGTTGTTCTCGGGTTTTTTTTTTTTTTTTTTTTTTAGAGAGCTGTTATTGGTTGCTGCAGCCTCGTCCGCCTGGCGACCGACCAAGGAACACGACCCGTGACGTCACTGAAATAAAGTCAGACATACATACACACAGCCACACCTACTGTATATTGGTTAACTCCTGTTGTTTGTTCCCGTTGAGGTCTCTCTCCCTCTTCCTCTCCCTCTCTCTCCCCCTCGCCCACACACACACACACACACACACACCCTCCAGTGGGTTTTACAATGTGAAATAACTTTATGAGGTCAGGAACGTCTGATCACTGTGAATGATTGACGTGTGACATGTTGCATTATGATAACGGAATAACAGAAGAGCAAGTCAAAGCTCCAGCACCAGCACCAGGACCGGGACCAGGACCAGGACCAGGACCAGAACTCCAAGAGATTACTGAGCGCTGAGTTATTGAGTAACATTGTTATCATGTATAAATCCACCAGCACTTATGAGCATGCGTGTGTGTGTGTGTGTGTGTGTGTGTGTGTGTGTGTGTGAGAGAGAGAGAGAGAGAGAGAGAGAGAGAGAGGCTCCGCCTGAGAGCCGAAGCTTTTCAGCTTATTTGGCCATAAGCTGCTCTGAATCAGCGCTACAATGAAGTTTGCTCACAAGAATGTGGTGGGAGTGTGTGTATGTGTGTTGGGGGGTAGTGTGTGTGTGTGTCTCTGTGTGTGCGTGCGTTTAGAGGGGGGGGGTGTTATACAAACAGTGTGAAGTATGAAGATAAACATGTGAGTCTGGTTTACACACCATGATTAATGTGTGTGTGTGTGTGTGTGTGTCTCCCCACCTGGAGTGCACCAAGACCAGGGAATATTTCCAAGGTGAGGACATTTGGTGTTAAAACTGTGTGTGTGTGCTGGACAGGACAGCCCTGGTAGTGCGCCCCTACAGGTGGCTAGAAGTCCAGCGCACACTAATGATGTCATCTGCTGCAGTTGGACTGGACCACACTGGTCAGCTCCAGGCTTCACTGAGAAGGTGGCCAGGAAAGAGGTGACTGGTCCACCACAGCTGAGTGTCAACAGGAGCTGGTTCCACCTGAGGTCTGCAGAAGACCAAGACCAGACACAGACCCAGCAAGGCCGTGACAGGGGCGTGGCTTCAAACAGAACAGCAGCAGCAGCAGCAGCAGCAGCAGCAGCAGCAGCAGCAGCAGCAGCGACTCCCTCTGCAAAAACACCTCAAGTCTATAATCATAAATGTGTGTGCCTGCCATTTAGTGGTGAGAGAGGAAACTGCAGTCTACTGGCCTGGGACAAGAAAAATCGCTGTCGAGACACGTAGCAACCACTGGATGGCAGTATCAGCAGGCTGTTGGTGTACCACAAAATGAAGGGGATGAGTTGAATTATTACTATTATTATTATTCGGGACTGAGCCCCGGCGATAGACCAGCTTTGAAGCAGAGCAGGTCATCGCAAGGTGAAGACCCGATTGTTCTTCCTATGTTTGTTTGTTTTGGGGTTTTTTTATAGTTCCGCCGCTGTTTTCCGGCCAAATTTGACCCCCTGAACATGTGCGAAAAGTCACCAAATTTTGCACAGAACAGACAGACCTGCCCCAAAATTTGTTTTCTTGAAAATAAAATTCAAATCCACTCAATAGCGCCCCCTAAAGAAAATGGGGACTGTCTACCCCATTTTGACCCCCTTAACATGCTTAGATTTGCACCAAATTTTGAACACTTGTCGAGGCTGCGAAAACCTTCCTGTGTTGGAAAAAAAAACAAGCATGCAGCTTCTCCAGAGCGCCACCTACAGGGCGAGACGTGAATAAAACCCTAAATTGGCCGTAGCGCCCCCTAGGCACATCACATCGACATGCAACAAAAACCTGCGCGTTCCTCTTTTCAACCTCTACATCCCATATGCTCTAACTTTATTGAGACGACAAACAGAAAGTGAGATATTTCAACTTGAATATTTCAACCCCCCCCAAATCGGACTGCCTGTACATTCACTGGCCCCGCCTACTCCGTTATTGACACTTGGATAAAGGTTATGCAGTTAGATTCCAGAAGACCTCAGCTAAACGATGATGCCAATATCTTTCCTGTTGACGCAGAAATGGCCGAGTTCAAAGCGTTTGTTTCCAAGCTTTCAAAAACAGAGGTCACCTCAGCCTCGGTTCTCGATCTTTTTGTGTGTTTGTGTGTGTGTGTGGGTGGGGGGGGGGGGTGGGGGGGGGGGGGTTCGTGTGCGTCCATGCGTGCAATAAAGATGTTTTTTTTTGTAAGAGACAGACAACTTCTTCATGCAGCGAGCAGACCGTACATGGCGCAAGAGCACCATCTTCTGGTCTGAACAAGTGGAGAACATGGCAACAATGGCAGAAATGAGCTTTTTTTTCAAACAAGAATTTAATTTATCGTGCAATAATGATGTTTTTTTGTATCTGAACAAGTGGAGAACATGGCAACAATGGCAGAAATGAGCTTTTTTTTCAAACAAGAATTTAATTTATCTACTCCTCTATGGTCTTTATTTTCTCAAAATTCAGTTCATGCAAAAGAAAATGATGGCAGCCTAAAACATGATACCTGTCCAAAGAATGTGCAAACAATGCCTATACTTTTATTATGACTGCACGTAAAATGCTTAGACAAAACATACAAATGCTTAATTTCCTGCTGTCTTCTCACATCTGCTGTCACTGCTAGGACACCTCAGTGACGTTACCAATGCATCGATAGTAATCTAAAAGAAATAACATTTCTATTCCACCCCTGCACATAGTGTGAGCTTGCCACCTGTTAGATTCAAAGGACTATGATAATAACTAGTAGAACTATTATGCAAATAAAAACGTAACAACAGAAATTCATTTGAAATAGCTGTATTTGCAAGACAGCTTCTTGGCAGGAAATTGGCTTTGATTTGATTGCGAAGACAAAAACATTACAACCAATAAAAGGAGCTCTCAAGAATGTCTACAGTTTTCACAGTATTGTGGCCAACTTGGCCAAGACAACAATGTACAGTAACAAACAGTCATGTCTTGAGGCACAGTTTAGTCAATATCAAGCAGCAAGTGCATTATACTCAATGTAGTAGTATATAATTTATACAATGATATAGTATAACTGATGTCTTCCAACCTGTACGACCGGAAGTGTGATACTGTGTGATAAACACTGGTTATTTCATCAGCTGTTACCTTAACTGCGTTAGAATCTTGCTTTGGGTTTTTAGTAGGAAGGTGTCCATAGAACGTGAAGCCTCCTTTAAAGCAGCGCGCTTTTTGTGACTCTCGCATTGTCTGCGTCGCTTCACGTCGTATTCACCTCCGTGTGCAACGGAGACACGGTTCCGACAAACAGAATCGCCTTGCGCTGACTTCACCCACGGTTAAATAGTTTCCCAGTCCTTGTTGTAACTGCATCTCCTTTTCTTTGCCGTGGTCGCACTTTCCTCGCTTTCATCATCCTCCGTGTTTCATCCATTCAATGTTGGTTTTGGTGCGCGGTCGCTCCTGCACCTGACTTCGCGCTCCTGACTTCCGCGCCGGTGTGAGCTCGGCTGTTGATTGGATCCTCACCACACGCACACAAGCAAGCACACACAGGATCGGACCAGACTAAGGGCCCGTCCACACGGGAACGTTTTTTGGTGGAAACGGTAAAGTTTTTAACCGTTGCGGCGTTTCGTCCAAATGGCAACGGCGTTTTGGGTCCCTGAAACGGTGTTTTTTGAAAACGGGTCCCAGAGTGGGAAAATCTGACAACGCCGTTTCGCCGTTGTCACATCGTTGACGTGTGGACAGTGAAAACGGTTTTCCCTTGTAAAACGATGATGTCATCGCACCGTCACTGTCATGTGACTGGAAAAAACAAGGCATGCAGCGGCACGAACAACAACGATAGCGGCCAGCGGAGATGTCTTTGTATCGCAGGCGCTTCAAGATTTGTTGGCAATATTACTACAAAACTTCAGACTCACTTTTTTTCTGCCACTCGCCATTTTTGTTTTCTGTGTGTTTAGTGCGTAGCGGAAATGCCCTCGTTCTAAATCGTGGGTCCGGTGGCTGTGTCAGCGTCTGTGACGTTTCGGTGTGGCATACGCATTACATCGTTTTCACCCACCGTTCCGTTTCCATCTGCCAGCGTGTGGACGCAACTTTTTTCGACCCCGGGAAAAAAAAACGGCAACGTTCCCATGTGGACAAGGGCCTAACAAAAGCTTTCGGCTAAATAGCTAGTAGCTTGTAGCCTTTGTTAGCCGAGCCCGACACTAGCTTGTGCTACTGCTAACAGACATGGCGGTTGTGTACACCAGGTGTATCGTCACGTCACGATTGCCTCCGAGTTTATAGCAGTGTAGCTCGGTGTAATCTGTTTAAAATGAGGCGGCAGGCCTGGAGTCTAGCAATGCTAGCAGCCTTGGCGTGTTTTGGTGGGGAGTTAGTGGAGGGGGGCGTCGTGTCACGGCTGGTCTTTAGTGAATATTTGTAACAAAATGTCTAATTATTTCATCGTGGATTTAATTGGTTCATGGCCCCGTGTTGTAGCGCTTCATGGTTTTCTTTTATCTGTCAAACTCGTTCTTCAATGTCAAAGTTCGATGCAAGCGTTGAATCCTGGACTACAATTCCTGCGAACCACTGATTCGGAGCTTGCTTTGCTGTAAAACAAAAGTCACGTGACATATGACCTTCGACGCAGTAGCTTCTTCATTGTATGAAAATGTTGATATGTTACAATCCAGACACATGGGGAAAAAAGATTCATTATTACTTTTTTTTCTGTCAATCTACACAGGGCACAGTACTGGTTACCGACATTGGGTGCGAAGATGGCCTACTTCGCTCCTGACCGACAAGCAGATCAAGCTTGTCCTTCAAGCCCAGCAGCCAGACAAGAAGGTACGAGTTGTGGTTTTGTCAAGACATGAGAAACTACGTCATTTATCTAAAGAGCGCAGTCTCTCTTCTTGCAGGATGTTCTGGTGGTGGGAGCTTCACATCTCCGTCCACTCGTGGATGGTTTTGTGTCGATGCCCGAGGGCCCGATGCTGTACAGCTACCTCTCTGTGCCTGGTGCAACAGCTTCTGAGATCAGGACTGAGGTGCTTCACGCTGCTGTGCCTTTCACTCCTGACGCAGTCTGTGTCGTCGGCACGAGCAACAACCTAAACAAGGGAACCGTCACAGATTCAGGCCGGGATTTTGCAGCGCTCCTGGCAACTGTGTGCAGCCGCTGGCCCAAGGTGTGTTTGTCTGCCACGGATGGCATCAAATTTGACACAAGGATCAGGAACCATAGGTGCGACAGACTTGAAATCGGAGTATGACGTAGACCAGACCTTCAAGACCTACAGTTATCAAACACTTTGTAATAGAGGCTTTAGTTTTTTGTTTTTTTTTACGGCCCTTCAAAGTAAAGGTCTTTTTCCAAAAAAATGTTGAACCCCATTTTGACACCTACAGCAATTGAAGACTGTTTAGCCTATTTTGACTTGCGGATTGGGCAGACAACAATTTTTGAATCAGGAATCCGTCGCTGATGAAGGGGGCGACGTTGGACAAGGCTGCCGGTTGTGTCAGACTGCCTCGAACAGCCGTTCACTGTCATCCCAGTCTCCACCAGCAACTTAAGTCCCCTTCACGTGTAAAGGAGAGGGAACAGCGTCTGCTGAACTGAGAGGAGACGAGATGAGCACGTGCAATAGTTTATTTAAGTATCAAAAAAATCTTCGGAGGTGGCACACTAGCTTTCCTCCACAAGAACTCGTGCAGTGACCCGGAACTCCAGATGTCTCCAGTTGAGCACATTCCCAGAGCTGAAGTACTTATTTTCCATGTAGTTCATGATCTCCTGGTGTGGAATGGTTTCATTCCACATGTGCACATCGAAAAACTGTTTTGCGTCAAACGTCCCACCATACGAGTCCTGATCCTGAAGATGGGACAGTTCAACGTTTTGATGAAGCTGAGTTGAGTGTGCAGAAGAATTACAAGTATTTGAGTGTGCAGCACTGTACCTGTCCCAAAGTGATGATGAAGGGGCCACTGATGTGGGATCCAGAGTTGAAGTACTTCCGAACGCTGTGTTTTTCATTCAGCCACAGCTGTCCCACTCCAGACACAGAGTCCCATGTGAAGCAAATTGAATTCCATGTGTTCATATTGTAGTCTAGCCCTTCAAACGTGATCCAGGAATCTTTGACATAGAGGTTGAGTGCGTTTGCCATCTTAAACAGAACCAAGCCTCATGGCTTGGTGTAGACAATGAGAAGAGAGAGTGATCTCTAGTCAAGTCTGTGAAGGACCTGCAAAGACACAGTCAGTCATGAGACCTATCATATCTCAAGTAGATCATCCATTTATGTATACTTGTGTATTGTTGTTGTCACTGTTACCTGAGACAGACAGCGACAGCACCAAAATCCTGCTTTGATGTAGTCAGAGTCACATGATCAGTGTCGGTCTCTCCCGGGAACGTGAACATTTTATATTGAAGATCTGAAAAAATACATTATGCAAGTAGATCAGCACAAATTACAAACATGAAGGTCTATTTCAACATGAGAGAACTAGTTTTCCATGATTATGTGTTTTTCTGTGACATTTAAACTCATTTGCATTTGTGGTTAAAAAAACAAATAAAACAAGTGTTTTTTTTTCAATTTTTTGATACGACTAACAGGAAGTGAGATATTTCAAGTTGTTCAAAAATCGCCTAAAAATGTACTGTCCGTTTTTTCACTGACCACGCCTACACTGTTACTCACACCCCGGTTGAAGTTACACAGATTGCTGAAGCTCTTAGCTAAAAGTTGATGCCAATATCTTTCATGTTGACGCAGAAATGACCCGAGTACGAAGCATTTGTTTCCAAGGTTGCAAAAGCGTTAGCCTCTGCTATTGCTACTCAGCAGCCCTAACGCCTTTCTCTTCTTCTCCCTCTTTTTCAACACACATAAATGGCTGCAGTTTCCTTTAGGAAAGTACTACAGATGTCATTCAAACACCAATGTGTTTGTCTCAAGGCCTAAAATTTACATTTGACAGCCTCATCCAAAAAAAAACGGGGGTCTGCTGGAGCCTATCCCAGCTGTCTTAGGGTGAACCTAAGGGCGACTTGTCCAGGGTACACCCTGGACAAGTCGCCAGTTCATCGCAGGGCCACATAGAAACAAACAACCATTCACACTCACATGCACACCTACGGACAATTTAGAATATTCAATTGACCTCACATGCATGTTTTTGGAGTGTGGGAGGAAGCCGGAGAACCCGGAGAGAACCCACACAGACACAGGGAGAACATACAAACTCCACACAGAAAGGTCCCAGACCCGGGCCCCGGAATCGAACCCACGACCTTCTTGCTGTGAGGCAGCAGAGCTAACCACTGCGCCACCGTGTCGCCCGCAGGTTTAATTATTATCATTATTATTATTGCTAATGATAATAATAATTACAACAAAAAAGAAACTGAAAGATGATGATGTTTCAACAATACAAACAAGTTTTGATAATTAAAAAAACACATCAGAGGTCACTTCTCTGTGTACAATATTGTGTATTAAAGAATAAAGTATAAGTGAGGCCATCACACTTCCGCTAGTCCCTCATATTGTCACATGCAGAGCAGTGTGAAGAAGAAGAAGACCTTCATTTATTCCACGGTGGGGAAATATGTATAATTACAGCAGCAAAAAAAGAAGCAACAGTGCAAAAGATCCAGAATTATATTAACTAAGGACATAGACATTTACATGCTCTGCTATAAAAATCAGTCTCTATTGCACCTTAGTGAGAGATTGGAGTGGATGGGAGAGTGGTTGGGATTATTATTGTGTGCAATTGTACAGCCTGATAGTGGCCTGCAGTAGTGGCCTCAGCCTCGTGGGGGCAGTGCGCTGGTGCCATCCTGCTTATCAGGATGATTCAGACTCACGGAGTGACTCGTGTCAGCGAGTCTGAATAACCAATCAATTATTGAACTACACTGATTGACTCATTATGAAGAAATGTGATTCAGTGGAACCTTCAGAAGTGAATCGTCCAACCAGGAGGTGAAGATTCTTATTGGTGTGTTACCATGGACATTGTTGTGAGTGTGAGATTGTCCTGTGATGTTGTGCGGTGAATGTTAACTGGGACTGCACATCAAGTTCAATGTCAGGTACAAATGAAGACAACTTGGACCTTGACCTTTGACCTTGAGAAACCAGCTCCAGAGACGGTCCAGACTGGGTGATGAGATGTTTGAGGACTAGCAGGAGCTGTCGATGACCCTGTGTGTGTGTGTGTGTGGCTGAACGGACGGGTGCGTTAAGCTGCACACAACACTATTAATAACACAATAACTCAGTAACAATCATGTAGCTGTGATGTTTTCTCATGTATGTAAACTGTGTTTGCGTCTCTTTCTGGAGGATCAGAGTAAATCTGTGGGGATGTGACACCGTGACCTCCGACCCCAACACACACACACACACTCGCAGGCTCCTGAAGGCCCAGATGTTGCAGCGGGATTTAATGCATCATGACAACTCCAGCTGTGTGTTAACACCGTGATGGCCACCAATGCGTGTGTGTGTGTGTGTGTGTGTGTGTCAGTGCATGTGTGTGTCATTGAGTGTCTAAAAGCAGTGAAGAGTTAAGGAGCTTTGTGTTGTTAAGTCAGCATGCGACGGTGCAGCAGTTGAGGTGGTGCTGCTGACGGACAGATGGAGTCAAGGACGCTGGGATGGCGGACTAAAGATCCAGAAGAAGGCCGGGGGAAGGAGGGAGGGACGGGTGTGAGAGAGGGAAGAGGGGGAGGAGGAGGAGGAGGACGAGGAGGAGGGTTAGGCTGCTGGATTATGTCGGTTTGGGTTAGAGAGGATTAACGTCTGCTGGTGAAATCACATCAGTCCAAAGCAGAGCATCACAACAGGAGGAGCAGGAGCAGGAGGAGCACGAGGAGGAGCAGGGGCAGGAGGAGCACAAGGAGGAGCAGCAGGAGCAGCAGGTTGTCGACCACAGCACTGAGTTGATTGAGAGAAAGAGAGAGAGAGTGTGTGTGTGTGTGTGTGTGTGTGTGTGTGTGTGTGTGTGTGTGTGTGTGAGTGAGATACATGGTTCCTGGACTGTGATGTGACAGTAGATGTGGTCCCACTCCTCCACCAGTCATCTGTCCTCCACTCCACTTCGCAGCCAGGTGTTGGCTCCGTCCTCTGAGTGTCTGTCTCTTTTACCAAACGTATGGATGTACAGTTATAGCAGGAGGCAGTAAACACAGGGCTAATTGTGTGGTCGAGCTTCCTGGAGGATGGAGCTAAAGAAGGTCACAACTGGACCAGTGGGAGGAGCTAACTGGACCATTGGGAGGAGTGGAGGAGCTAACTGGACCAGTGGAAGTAGCTAACAGGACCAGTGGACCAGCAGGACGAGCTACCTGGACCACTGGACCAGTGGAGGAGCTAACAGGACCATTGGGAGGAGTGGAGGAGCTAACTGGACCATTGGAAGTAGCTAACAGGACCAGTGGACCAGTGGGAGGAGCTAACTGGACCAGTGGAAGTAGCTAACAGGACCAGTGGACCAGTAGGAGGAGCTAACTGGACCATTGGGAGGAGTGGAGGAGCTAACTGGACCAGTGGAAGTAGCTAACAGGACCAGTGGACCAGTGGGAGGAGCTAACTGGACCAGTGGAAGTAGCTAACAGGACCAGTGGACCAGTAGGAGGAGCTAACTGGACCATTGGAATTAGCTAACAGGACCAGTGGACCAGTGGGAGGAGCTAACTGGACCATTGGGAGGAGTGGAGGAGCTAACTGGACCAGTGGAAGTAGCTAACAGGTCCAGTGGACCAGGAGGATGAGCTACCTGGACCACTGGACCAGTGGAGGAGCTAACTGGACCATTGGGAGGAGTGGAGGAGCTAGCTGGACCAGTGGGAGGAGCTGACTGGACCAATGGACCAGTGGACCAGTGGAGAAGCTAACTGGACCATTGGGAGGAGCTAACTGGACCAGTGGGAGAAGCTAACAGGACCAGTGGACCAGTGGGAGGAGCTAACTGGACCAGTGGAAGTAGCTAACAGGACCAGTGGACCAGTAGGAGGAGCTAACTGGACCATTGGGAGGAGTGGAGGAGCTAACTGGACCATTGGAATTAGCTAACAGGACCAGTGAACCAGTGGGAGGAGCTAACTGGACCATTGGGAGGAGTGGAGGAGCTAACTGGACCAGTGGAAGTAGCTAACAGGTCCAGTGGACCAGGAGGATGAGCTACCTGGACCACTGGACCAGTGGAGGAGCTAACAGGACCAGCGAACCAGGGAGGAGCTAGCTGGACCAGTGGGAGGAGCTGACTGGACCAATGGACCAGTGGACCAGTGGAGGAGCTAACTGGACCATTGGGAGGAGCTAACTGGACCAGTGGGAGAAGCTGACTGGACGCCAGTGCGCCTCCAGGCTGCTGAGGCTCTGAGGTGGTGACCTCGGGCCTTTCTAGAGGGGGCGGAGCAACAGGGCCCAGATTAGAGGTTAAAGACGGCGCGTAACCACAGTTGAGCCTCTAGGCAGTGACAGGAACAGGGAGTTCAAGGAAAAGACTTCCTGAGTCAGCAAAGTAGAGGATCAGCTGACCAGCATCGACTGAATCATTACATCATCGTGACCAGGAGGAGCCTGAAGGCTATCTGACTGTCTGTCTGTCTGTCTGTCTGATTGACTGTCTGTCTCTGTGTCTGATTATCTGTCTGATTGTCTGTCTGACTCTGTCTGGTTGTCTGACGGATTGTCTGATTGTCTGCTGTCTGTCTGATTGTCTATTTGTGTCTATGTCTGTCTGTCTGTCTGGTTGTCTGTCTGTCTGTCTGTCTGATTGACTGTCTGACCTCCTGTGTTTCTTCAATCAGGTGTTTTTTTTCCTCAGGCTGAGGATCAGAGTGAACTGTCACCATGAGAGAGGCCATGGACAACGGTGAGACACACACACTCATACACAGTGAGAGAGAGAGAGGGAGGGAGAGAGAGAGAGAAAGAGACAGAGAAAGAAAGAGAGAGAGAACATGTTCACAACACATCAAAGTCTTTTTTTACAATGTGACACCTGGTGCAACTAATGAAGGAGAAGCATAGGAGGATGTCACTGTGCGTGTGTGTGTGTGTGTGTGTGTGTGTGGGTGTGTGGGGGGTTCTACTACACAGCTGCACTTCCTGTCAGAGAGTCAGGTCTGCAGACAGAGTCCACCTTCGTTTAGCTTAGCACCTTCTGTTGCTGGTCAGCTGTCTCCACAGCCTCCCTTAGCATTAACGCTAAGGAGGCTGTGGAAGCAGCCAGCAGCTACGCTAACACTCACTCTGTGTGTGTATGTTTGTGCGTGTGTGTGTGTGCAGGGCTCAGCGCGGTGCTATGCAGTGTGGTGCAGGACGTCAGTCAGGCGGTCGACAGAAACATCAGTGGAGCCCAGCTGCTGCACGAGCTGCTCAGTGCGCCATGGCTGCATGCACTGCTGCAGGTACACACACACACACACACACACACACACACACACACACACACACTAACTCACTCCAGAGCTTCCTGTTTGTTTCTACCAGGTTTACGAGTGTCTGTTGCAGTTCCAGAGGGCGCCACCAAGTCCCATCCTGCCCTTTGCCTCAGGACTGTCAGCTGAGGTGCACGCACGCACGCACACACACACACACACACACACACACACACACACACACAGAGTCAGAAGTTTCACAAAGCTCCATGAATTACAGGGTCATGTGACCATACGTATATATAGATATATATCTATATATACGTATGTTGAAATATACGTATATATATAAACTCTGTTGAAATATTATCAATATTATTAATATTATTGCACATATTGAATGTGGACCTATCACAGCCACAACATTGCTACATGGCGTTTCCTAAATATGAATCATCAGGCTAACTTAACATATCAATAAAAGCACATACAATATTTTTTTTATGGCTCTATCAATAATTTCAAGTGTAAATTTTTTTAACAGGCAAACGAGCGAAAAAAGACTCTCTTCATAGAAAAATCAAATCTGTCCTTTCTATAGCAAGAGAAAAAAGTGCAAAAATGAAACTGCATTGAATTCAGTTTGCTGCTTTGTCATCTTCAGCAATCACTGCTTTTCAAAATGTTGAAAATAGATAAATCAGTTGCATGGATTGCTTATGGCTCTATCTCTGACACATTTCCAGTGTCCATTCAACTCATTATATGACGGTGCATACAACGAAATTAGGAGCGCTGCTCCACTTGGTGCTTGATAGTATTAACTGAGAACATATCTACAGGCAAACAACCAAAAAATGATTTCCTGAAAAGAAAAATCAAATGGTCTGTAGTAGCAAGAAATGCAAACATGAAACTATTATGTCTCCTAATTATATGAAAATGACCAGAGTTGTCGGGACATAAATGAGCTTTGATAACGTAGCTCTGATAACTTCGCAACAGGCAAAAACAGACTGAGTAATCCACGAGAGGAATGCAACAACTCAAGCGCTGAATCTGGTAGTTTACACCCTTAATCCTTTTCCTAGAGCTCCCCCTAGTGGGCCACTTCTAAATCATCCTATTGATTTAACTAAATACATAACAGTAACTAAATTAAAAAAAACTGAAATGGATCAGTCTGCAGCTGTATGATGCTCACTTGACTGAGCCACATACTAGGTGTCTCATCTACAAGTTCATCGGTGTTTGGGATCAGGCTCTGAGCAGAGGAAATCCTCAGGATTGAGTGAAGGTGCTCATCAGTAAGACAAGCTCTGTGTGATTTTTTTGTTTATTTTCATCAAAGAGAACAGTTGCTCACACGTGCTACGTAGCTACCAAACATAGCGCAAGATTCCGAGCCCGGAACCTTGGTTGCGCTTATAGCCCGAAGACAAGCCCAACACAACTTTCCCTTCTGGTAGGAGGCTGTGGACGCAGCCACCCCTCTTTACATTATTACATTTTTTCAACACAATTCCCCATTAACACGTTGACTTTTTCCCCCTGGACACTCAATCATTGGGCTGTAGAACTGTGAGCGAGCTAATTTCGCACCAGCAAAATTGAACTTTCCTTTGTTGGGGGTCATGCATAATGAGATGGGTGCTGTGGATTTTTCCCCCTGTCCTAAAGCATGTGATTGAATTGATTGGTTTCCCATGCATTGTTTATGATATTAACTGTTAAAAGTGTTTATGTTTTTTTCTGTTCACATTTTTCTTTATGTTCTACAATACACGGTACCATTTAACAAAACCATTGTGTACAGTCTCTTACTCTCCACTCCAGCAGATGGATCATATTTTTTAACAAATTTTACATAGCATAACGTCCATGCTGCATTAGCACCTTCTATTTGCTTTGCAGCAAAGCAAAGGCAGGCTACGGAAACAGCTGGCCAGCTTAGCTTCCCTTAGCTTTGATGCTAAGACACATTATGGAAGCAGCTGCCAGCTATACTGAAACTCACTGTGTGTGCGTGTGTGCGTGTGTGCGTGTGTGCGTGCGTGCGTGTGTGCGTGCGTGTGTGTGTGTGCTAGGTGTTGACTTCCATCCAGGAGGCGACTCCTCATCTCTCTGCTGAAGCTCAGGAGCTCTACAACCTCCTCAGGTCACCTGACCTCCAGGTCTGTACCTGACCTCCCTGCCCCACCCAGATAAACCCGAGGCACCTCCCACTCCTCTCACCAACACGAAACCCCCCTCCCCTCCAGGCCCTGCTGTGGTGCCACGACTCGGTGGCCCAGGTGGACTATGGCCCGGTGTTGCCCGAGCAGCAGGCATGGGAGGGGCAGGAGGCGCTCCGGCTGGTGTGTCTGGAGAAGAGGGAGGAGCCACTGGTGAGGCCACGCCCCCTCTACCTTCCAGGTGCAATGGGCGCAGGGAGCGGCTGCGCCGTGTTGTCGTCCATCGAGAGTAGGGAGGCGACGGGCGGAGGAAGAGGTGCAGCCCGCCGCCGCTGGAACCGCCTTCTACGGGCTGGGGGGGTGTGGTCAAGGGAGGAGCTTGGCGAGGCCACGCCACTGCCCCTTCCCCGAAGAGGAGAAGGAGGAGGGTGGGGGCCACAACCCTTCCTGCTGCACCAGCAGGTGACGGGGAGTCCCTGCCTGCGACTAGCAAGTGGCCAGCTGTCCAGGAGAGAGCTCCACCAATCAGCTCCCTCCGTCTGTAGCCCCGTCCTCTGCAACGGTAAGAAGAGGAGGAGGAGGAAGACAAGGAGGAGTGAGACCCTCATCAGTCATCTATCATTGGTCGGTCTGGCCCTCCGGAGGAGGAGCCTCATCGCATCAGTGGGACGTCATTGTGTGACGTCACCATGTGTTAGCCATCTTGTGATGTCATATGATGTCATCGTGTGTTGCCATCATATGACGTCATCATGTGGTAGCCATCTTGTGACATCATCGTGTGACGTCATTTTGTTTCATCTTAATGTGATGTCATTGTGTGATGTCATCATGTGATGTCATCACATTTTATACATATTGTGACGTCATTGTGTGATGTCATTGTGTGACCCACCACGTCTGTTGATTGGTCCGTCGAGCGAGGCAACCCGATCATCCGTCAGCTCGTCACCTCCCATCCTCTTCATCCTCGTCTGTGGCAGTCAAGTGACTCGCTGTGGCTCCGCCCTCTCCCTGCCTAACCGCCGCTCTCCTCCCTACGCGGCAGGAGGTGTGTCCACGCATGGAGCTGGTCCCAGCCAATCACGGCGCTCCAGTGACGACTATGCCACACCCCCCACACCGGTGCCTGCCCCCTTCTCCCCCCTCCTGTTCAGGAGGGGTAGGGCCCTGGGCCGCTCCAGGAATGTCCCCACGCCGGGCCGGACCGTGCACCCTCGCAGAGCGCTGACGGCGCCATCGTCTCCCGCTGCTTGCCGCTCAGCCCGCCAGCAGGGCGGCATTGCCGCCGTGGCCGCCTCCGGCCTCCACCATCCGGGCCAGCAGGGGGTGGCGGAGGACGCCCGGGCGCTGCAGCTGCTGGCCGAGGTGGTGGACAAGCTGCAGGGGCTGATGGCGTCCCACGCTCCCCTGGCCCCGCCCTCTCCCAGGCTCCGCCCACCCCAGCTGGGCTCCTCCTCCCCGTCCTCCTCCTCCTCCTCCTCCTCCTCCTCGCTCAGCTGTGATGCAGCTCCTCGGAGCGTGGTACAGGTGAACAGAGGCAGTGGCGCTGCCCCTTGCAGGCCAGGTGCTGACGGACAGATGAGGCTGAACAACGGCGCTGTACGTGGGGCTTCAGCAGACGGCGAGCGCAGTGGCTGTCTGGCGGCCAAGAGGAGGAGGACAAGCAGGAAGTAGCTTCATCTCATCAGCCCAGTGACTGGTGACTTTCTGCTTGAGGAACCAACAGTTCCTCTCTGGACTCCTGGACACCTGATTGGTGAGAGGGAGGGGGGTGAAGGTACAATCTCACCCACAAGATTCACATCTTTCTAAGACCGACTCAAGAGAATGAGTCGATTCTTCTGAAGCTTCTGAAGGTCCTTCAGCAAACCAACAGCCAAACTCTGTTTTTGTAACGGGGCTAAAGATGAAGATCCAGAAGGTCCATGTGGTCCAGGAGGTCTAGAGGGGAAGGGTCAGAAGTTTCAGGAAGTACAAAAGGTCCAGAGGTCCCAGGAGGTTCAAAAGGTCCAAAAGGTCAAGAGGTTTCAGGAGGTTTAAAAGGTCCAGAAGGTTCAGGTGGTTCAGAATATCCAGGAGGTCCAGAAGGTCTGAAAGGTCCAGAAGGTCCAGGAGGTACAGAAGCTCTAGATGGTCCAGAAGGTCCAGGAACTTCCAGAAGGTCCCAGAGGTTCAGGAGGTCTACAAGGTCCAGGAGTTTCAGAAGGTCCATGAGGAGGAGGAGGGTCAGAAGGTCCAGGAAGTTCAAAAGGTCCAGATGGTTCATGTGGTTCTGGCGGTCCAGAAGGGTCCAGGAGGTTCAGAAGGTCCATGGGGTCCAGGATGAGGCAGAGATGTGACTTCAGTGTGTTGAGGTGTAGAAGAAAAGAAGACGAGATGATGAGGTCACTGAGCTGAGCACAAGAGCTGCAAGTCTCCACCTTCACCAGAGAGGGCGCTGAAGATGCTGTTATGGACAGGAAGTCAGACTGTGTGTGTGTGTGTGTGTGTGTGTGTGTGTGTGTGTGTGTCAGGGCGCCACTATCAGGAGGGACGAGGAGACGGGAGGGATCTTCATTGCCAGGGTGATTCGTGGAGGACTGGCCGACCGCAGCGGTGAGACCATATGACTGACCATGTGAATGACCATGTGACACGAACTGACCTGTGTGTGTGTGTGTGTGTGTGTGTGTGTGTGTGTGTGTGTGTGTGTGTGTGCGCGCGCATGTCAGGGCTCCTCCATCCTGGTGATGAGTTGGTGGAGGTCAACGGGAACCCGGTGGGAGGTCTGGAGCCAGAGCAGGTCATCCACATCCTGGTAGGTCACATGACCAAGAGCCATGACTCCCGAGGGTCAGCTGACCAGGAGCCACACCCCCCACCCAGGTCACCTGATCAGAACCATGCCCCCTCGGGGGGGGAAATCACCTGACCAGGAGCCACGCCCTCCTCAGGTCACCTGATCAGGAGCCACACCCCCCAGTGATGGTTGTGTGTCTCCGACAGGTCCAATCACACGGAACAATCCTGTTCAAGGTCGTCCCTGACTCCGCCCACAGCAGCAGCAGCCTCAAGCCGGTAGGTCCCACCCACCCACCAATCACACACCTGGAAACGCCTGGGTGGCGTCAGGTGACTCAACCAGAGCAAACTCACAGGTTCAAAACATTCTCTCCCGACATCAGACTGCCCCCTGATGGTTGGCTGCAGTACAGCTCTAAGCCCCTCTCCCTGGTTACTGGGCCCAGCAAAGGGGTGGACCTTCAGGGAGAGAGGAGGAGGAGGAGGTGGTGGAGGATTAGGCGGAGGAGGTGGTGGAGGATTAGGCGGAGGATGGGGAGGAGGAGGGTGAGGAACAGGAGGAGAAGGAGTAGGAGGTGGTGGAGGAGAGGGAGGAGATGGAGAAATAGGACGAGGGGGGACAAGGGGAGGAAGAAGGAGAGGAGAAGTGGAAGGAGGAGGTGGAGGGAGAGGAGTAGGAGGAGGAGGTAGAGGGTGAGGAGGAAGAGGGAGGCGATGGAGACATGGGAGGAGGGGGACGAGGGGGGAGGAAGAAGGAGAGGAGAAGTGGAAGGAGGTGGAGGAAGAGGAGGAGGGTGAGCAGGAGGGTGTGGAGGAGAAGGAGTGTGTGTGTGTGTGTGTGCGAATGTGTGTGTGTGTGTGTGTGTGTGTGTGTGTGTGTGTGTGTGTGTGTGTGTGCAAGTGTGTGTGTGCATGTGTGTGTGATCTCTTGAGTCAGCTGACAGACGGCATGAGGCCAGCACAGGAAATGAGGAGGAGATGGTGGGGAGGTGGAGGAGGTGGAGGAGCAGGAGGAGGTGGTGGGTGTGGAAGAGGAGTAGTAGTTCTCTCTGTGTTATTGGCCCTGAGAAGGAAGCCAGACAGAGCTCCTCTCTGCCTCGCAGGTGTTTATGAGAGCGATGGTGGACTACTGCCCCCTGCTGGACGCCTCCAGCCCCTGTCCCCAGGCCAGCGTGGCCTTCAGGAGAGGAGACCTGCTGCAGGTGGTCGACTGCTCCGACCCGCAGTGGTGGCAGGCCAGGAAGCTGCCCGACATCACTTCCTGTGCCGGCCTCATCCCGTCTGCCAACCGGCTCAAGAGGTCACACACACAATTACGCGCACACACACAGTTGTCCAAACATATGCACACGCGCACACACTCACTCAAGCACACACGCACGCTCTCGTCCGAGTCACCAGGACCAAGCATTAATTCTGACCTCACAATTTCATTGTACATTGGTTAAAATGACAACAAAACTCTCTCTCTCTGTATTTGTGTTGTGTGTGTGTGTGTGTGTGTGTGTGTGTGTCCACAGTAAACTGAGGGAGCAGTGGTGGAGTCAGCCACTCCAGGTTCACACCTGCATCCGACCATGTGAGCACACACACTGGGAGTACTAACAATTAACCATCTGTGACGTCATCATTAAAACCTCTAATTCCAGCTTCCAACAGCCTTAACACTGATACTGTAAAAGAAAGGGGAGAGGTGGTGGCGGCCAGCGGTGGGGGTCTCAAAGATTGCGCTCAGGTCCTGCTGAGATCACTTTGGGGTGTCCAGACAAGCCGCAGGCCACTTAAAATCAGTTGGCGGGCCGTATTTGGCCCGCGGGCCGGACTTTGGGCATGCCTGATCAAGAGGGACACACCAGGGTTGCCCTATGTCTCCCGTGCTTTTCTCCATAGCAATGGATGCTCTTTCCATTGCTCTCAAATCCTCTTCTTGTTTTACCGGGATTGTTAGAGGCAGTGTGGAACATCAAGTATCTCTTTATGCTGATGATCTATTGCTATATGTCACAGATCCAGTTAGCTGTGTCGATAATATTTTACAAACGTTGACAATTTTTGGATTGTTCTCAGGTTATAAATGAAACATGAGCAAAAACGAGTGTTTTCCGGTAAACAAAACTGCCAGACAGATCTCATCAAAAACACTACCATTCCGATTAGCTCATAATAGTTTTTACTACTTAGGTATTAATATTTCTCATTCCCTTCCTGTAGTATTCAAAAATAATTTCACTAAGCTGTTAACTGAAATTAAGACTGATCTGGTGCGCTGGGACTCTCTCCCTCTCTCGCTAGTAGGTAGAATTAATTCAATTAAAAGGATAATTCTTCCAAGATTTTTTTTCTTCTTCAGTGTCTTCCTATTTTTCTATCCAAATCGTTTTTACAAAGCGATCTCAAAATTTTGGGGCTGGCAAGAATCCAAGTTGTCGTACAACACTCCAAAGAAGCAAATCAGAACTTATTATTTTACGTTTGGGCTGCCAATGGTGTACATTATACACCAGGGTATGCCTGGTGTACATTATACACCAGGCATACCCTGGCCCTCAAGCCCGAATGACGGAACATAGGAATATTCGGGTTAACGTAACGTAACGTGACACACAGTGATAGTAAACAGAAACTCACTCACCTTGAATTCTCTACACTAGTCAGGGTGCCTGTCTTTGAGGTGTTTGGCCAGGTTGGACGTGCTTCATCCTTTTGTTTGAAAACTGAAAACGCACTATTTGTATAGCTCTCCTCATGACATTGACATGGGATGGTTCTTTGAAACAGGCATTTATTCACAGACATTCTTGGAGCATCGATATGTTCACGGCGTGAGAACTGAAACGTAACATAAATTAACATAAAGGGCATATCGAGAAAACACAGAAACACAAAATGGCGCTAGGCGCCAACGTCAAAACTTTGGTTCCTTCTTGTATTTTAACAAAAAATGAATTAATCGTAACATGAAATTATATTCTTTGCCTTACAATTATGTATTTATTTATTACACTGGGTGAAATTATTAAACTTATTTATGTAATTAAATTATGCTTAATACAGAACATTTATAAAAAAACAACATTTACACTCCCACCAAAATCACTCATTGACTTGAAATGGGAGATTTTCTTGTCGACAAAAATCACGAAAACAGTCTGCAAAGTGTTTGATACTGAATCGTGTGTATTATGCATGCGACTTAACAAGCCTCTTTCGAATGGGCCTTTCAAGGTGAACTAGTCTGGTGTGGTTTTCCTTTCTCAAGTGTCACTGGCTAGTAATTTCACCTTTCGCACTATGCCATCTGCACTGGGGATAACTTCCACCACCCTGGCAAGCTTCCATTCGTTTCTTGGTGAGTTGTCTTCTTGTAGAATCACAATGTTATTCATTTGTGAATTCCATGTTGTCTTTTGCCATTTCTGGCGTTGTTGGAGGTTAAGCAGGTATTCGCGTTTCCATCTTTGCCAAAATTCATTAGCTAGAATTTGCACTCTTCTCCACTTTTTACTCAGGTACAGGTCTTTGCAGAACTGACCAGGAAGGGGCAGCATAATCGAAAACTTCATTGTTAGAGTACGGTTGGGAGTGAGTGGTTCTGGGGTGGTAGGATCATGAAGATTTTCAACACTTAGTGGCCTGCTGTTGATTACAGCCATTTTTCATAGAGAAACGTCCTCAAGGTTATGGTGTGAAGCCTGCTTGCACACTTGTCGAGCATGGCAATCAAGACGCTTCGGATCGTGCGAATTTGCCGCTCCCAAACTCCACCCATTTGGCTTGCTGCTGGGACGTACATACAAATTCACAACCGATTGCTCGTTGACGTTCTGGATCCATTCCCTTCAGCAACTCAGAAAACTCTCTCCTGGCTCCCATGAAATTTGTTCTCTGATCGCATCTCAGTTGGCACACAGGTCCTCTGATGGCGATAAGCATCCGTAGCGCATTCATGAATGCATCACTTGTCATGTCGTCCAGTGTTTCTACATGTACTCCTCTAAAGCATCGGCAGGTAAACAATAGTCCAAAACGTTTTACTTCCTTTCTTCCTTCCTTCCTTCCTTTACAAGGAAAGGGCCGAAATAGTCAAGACCGCAATACGTAAAGGGAGGGAATGTCTCAGTTCTCTCTTCTGGCAAATCTGCCATTTGTTGAACCTCTGTAGTCCTTTGATATCTCCTACATTTCATACACTTGTAAATGTGTGAGGAGACCACATTTCCACATCCTAATATCCATATTCAGTTTGCGCGCAACTCATTCATGGTCATGACTCTTCCTTGGTGATGTACAAAGCTCATGATGATATTTGACGAGCAGGGCTGAAGGATTGCAGGATGTTTGACATCGTTCTTGTCCAGGAAGGCATTCAACTTGGGTAATTTGTTGTGTTTCTTCAGGGTGAGTTCTTTCTGAAGTTTGAGTTTCTTTATGTCTTCAGCAAAGGCGTCTTCTTGAGCAAGCTTGATGATGAAGATTTCAGCCTCTTTTCTTTTGTCAAGGGACGTGGCTCCAGCAGTCTTTGTTTGAAGTCCTTTGAACTCTCTTATGAACCTCTTGAGCCTGGCAACGGCTCTCACTACTCTGGACCAGTCGAAGAATTTAGCCAAACGGCTTAGTAGTGAATTTACTTCTTTCATCTTGACAGCATAAACATGGGTTTTACAAGGCTCAGGGTCAATTGTTTCTACTTCTCCCACCATATCCTCTTGGCATGGAAGATTTCGCTTCCAGAGAAACTTGGGTCCTTTCAGCCAGATGGACTCTTTCAGCTGAACTGCCGTCAGCCCTCTTGATGCGTGGTCAGCTGGGCTGTTTTCGGAGCCGACGTGTCGCCATTGTGAAGGGTTTGTTTTAGATCTTATGCGCTGGATTCACACTCACATGTGAGTGTGAATGGTTGTTTCTCTCTATGTGGCCCTGCGAAGAATTGGCGACTTGTCCAGGGTGTCACCCTGCCTTCGCTCTATGACAGCTGGGATAGGCTCCAGCAGACCCCGGTGACCCTGAGCTCGGGAAGAAGAGGGTATGGAAAATGAATGAATGGATGACAGAACATTTCTAAAACAACATTTACAGTTTGCATGTCGGCTTGTTTGAGTGTAGAATTGCTTTGTCTTCACCTGCCTCGAATGAAAAATATTTCCACACGCGACTCCTGCTCTGCTCTACGCTGCTAAGACGTGTATACTTTGCCTGTCATTTCCGCCAAGAATTGACACAGCCCGCCGACAGAAAGGTTGTATATTCGGTTCTGACGGTACCAGAAAAAAGCGAGTATCAAATGTGATTTTTCGTGTTGGTATTGAATTGGTACCGAAGTATTGGTTCTTGTGACAACCCTTGTAGTTACCAGTGTGTACAAGAGGGGGCAGCCTGACAATGTTCTCTCTCTCTGTTCCCTCTGCTGCCCCCAGTGGCTTCTGATCACGGTGGGTGAGATGATCTTCCCCTAGGCAACTAGCTCCTGTAGCATGGTTAGCAGCCTAGCTTAGCCAGTACTCTAGGCTGTGGTGGTCCAGCCTGAAGATCCAGTGAAAATCCTGTTGGAAATCCTGTTGGAAATCGTGCTAAAGTCCTGCGGCACGGTACCACATGACCCACGGACCGGTACTGGTCCGCTGCCCGGGGTTTGGGGACCACTGCTCTAGATGAAGAGCTAGAAGATGCAAATTAAGATCATCCAGATGAAAATCGAGATAATCCAGATGAAGATCCAGATGAAGATCAAGATGAAGATACAAAAAGTCCAAATGAAGATCATCCAGATGAAAATCGAGATAATCCAGATGAAGATAATCCAAATGAAGATCCAGATGAAGATCCAGATGAAGATACAAAAAGTCCAAATGAAGATCGTCCAGATGAAGCTCCAGATTTAGGTCCAGCCTGCAGCCACTGTGACTGTGTTGTTTTGTCTTGCAGAAGGTGAAGGACCTGCAGCTGAAGACAGAGTCCTGCAAACAGGTGAGAACACACTCATCAGAAAAGATTTGATTGACTTTGAGGAATTTATCACTTGTGTTGCATCGTTGTCGCTATCACTGTTCATTGTGTTGTGTCGTCCTGT
This sequence comes from Thamnaconus septentrionalis, assembly GCA_009823395.1. NCBI lineage: Eukaryota > Metazoa > Chordata > Actinopteri > Tetraodontiformes > Monacanthidae > Thamnaconus > Thamnaconus septentrionalis. The sequence continues at coordinate 1,594,169 of CM020514.1, read as the reverse complement.
CAGGCGCTGAGCAATGTGACATCACAGAGAGGCCCTACCCGGGTAAGATCCGCCCACACCAGTCCACCGCAGCCAATCACAGGTTAGTGCAGCTGAGCGACTCCTCCCTCCATCCGCCTCCTCCAGCAGGTGAAAAGAGGAGCTCCCAGCTGTGGAGGAGGAGATCCTGCACCTCCTGCCCCTCCTGCAGCGCCGCCCTGGGCCCTGTCCCCTATGAGGAAGTGGAGCTGTACCAGCACCCCAGGCAGGAGAATCACCGCCTCATCCTGCTCACTGGTGAGGGCTTCACTAGGCACCAGTCCACCTCTGACCTCCTCTTATCATTATTATTATTATTATTATTATAATTGTTATGATTATTTTAAGCATCATTATTATTATGTAGCTAGTAGCTTTCTGAACGATGAACCGTTACGACCGGATATCTAGTTCAGGAAGTGAGCGATACGAGTGTATCGGTAGCAGCCTCATAAATTGATTCGAATGATCAATTAATTCCTAGATGAATTGGTTATAGAGTCATGGATCGAGTATCGCGGGACTTTCAATTGGTTGGCAGCATCACACGCACATCAGCGTTTCTCAAACAACACCAGACTTGAAGCTGCTCGTGAAACGCTACAGCTGCCGAGCAGCGGTATTGCCAAATCAGCGACTTTCTTGCTAAATCTGCCGACTTTCTAACTCCCCGTAGCGACAAATCTAGCGACTTTCCGACGTTTTATTGGAGACTTTACTGGTATTTTGGAGACTGACATGAAAGCACGTATCGTTCCAGAGCAATTCCTGTTTATTCACTGAGCAGCGGGTGCTGCCGTGAGTCCCTCCTCCGCCCCAGAGTAGTCGCAGGCGGTCACAGCCTCGGGCCATGTGCGGCAGTTTTGGGCAGCTGCAGTGAGGAGACCCTCAGAGAGGAGAAAATGAATCGCGCACGCCCTTCTTTACAGAGTGGGATGTAAATGTAAAGGTTTATTCATCATCACGCTAAAATAAATCACTGCATTTGGCTTAGAAAGCCTCAGTCACTTACTCAAAGGAAGAACTTATAGTCCAACAACAATCCTCTAAAGCCCTATTCTCATTCCGCAGGCTAATTTTTTATTATTCATTTTTATTGCACTTTTTCTTTCTCGCATTTTTTACCAGTGCCATAAAGACACAATGCTTTGCGATATTTGGTCTTTTTTGATAAGAATTTGGTCATATTTAAAAAGAAAATATTGTCCTGTCACTTTCATAGTAGAATGAAAGTTTGTTTTTTAGAATATCTACAACAAATATTTATCATGGTATCAAATCATATGTATTGATTTGTATCGCATTGATTCGTATGGAATCGGTCTCTCTCATAAAAAGACATCGTTTTTGAATCGAATCGTAACCTTTTTATCTAGATGCATATCGAATCATTTACCACAGAGAGATGTGTAACCCTACTAGCTAGTAGCCTCCCTGTTAACGCACTGTCACAGCATGTAGCTATTATGTAGCAAGTACCTCTAGCTGGTTGTGAGTGCGAGGTGTGTTGAAAGACACACATGCACACACACACACACACACACACACACACACTCTCTCACCTCTGTGTGTGTGCTCACTCTGACAGGCATCCCTGGAGTCGGGGTCAACAACCTGAGGAAGCGGCTGCTCATGCTGCACCCCTCCAGGTTCCAGGGACCCATACCGCGTAAGCCCCGCCCCTTCTCTTCCAGGCCACACCCACCTGCTGAACACACACACATACACACACTCATGCAGATCTCTGATCTCAGGCGCTAACTAACTGGCTGCCACCGTCCTTCCTGCAGACACCACTCGGCCAATCAGAGGCAGCGAGCAGCCAGGAAGAGAGTTCTACTTTGTGAGCAGGCAGCAGTTTGAGCACATGGCGTGCAGCCGCAGGTGTGTGTGTGTGTGTGTGCAGGTGTGTGTGTGTGTGTGGGGTGGTGGTGGTGTTGACTCTGCTCTGTCTCCAGGCTGGTGGAACACGGTGAACGGGAAGGTCACCTGTACGGGACCAGCATGGATGCCATCCTGGAGGTGGTCCAGCAGGGGCTGACCTGCGTCATGGAAGTGGAGCCTCACGTGGGTCCACACACCACCACATAATCAATCAATCAATCAATCAATTATTGCATTAATGCAGCCATACTTTGCAAATAGTCTTAAAACTAAAGTTGCTTGAGGTCACAATACACACAGTCACAGTCCTCATACATGTTTTCAAATATTGCAGAGTTGAGCCCGTCTCCCTTCCATTGCCCACCGGGCCGGTGTTCCATCGCATCCGCATTAGGCTGAACAAACCTCCAACATTTTCTCTGTTCGTTCAACTCCGACAGTTGTGGTCCTTGGTGCTTCGGCAGTCGCTCGGCAGTCGCTCGGTATAAATTTTTAAAATTTCCCTCACACCCTCTTGGAGCAGCGACATAACTTCCCAGGCAGTAGCAGGGGGAGGGCGGAACCAGTCCGAGAGTGTGCCTGAGCTTGGCCATGTAGGGAAATCCAGCACGCATCGACGCCAATGCAATCCCAATGTTAAAAAAAACCCGGTGAAACAAAGCGTTCAGAACCATGCCCAACAACTTGCAGGGCTCACGTCCAAACACATGAACCTCATTTTTGACGTTTTGGCATCGTTTGACACTAGTGCTCAACACTGTAACAGTATTTAGAGCTCAGAACAGTGGAAAAGCACCATAGGTGCCCTTTAAAAGCAGTTCTAAAAAGGTGCGTTTTTAGATGAATTTTGAAGGTTTGAACATCTGTACCATCAATCAATCAATCAGTCAATGATTACCTTCCATCCATCAATCAATCAATCAATCAATCAATCAATCAAACTATCAATCCATCAATCAATCATTCATTCACTTAATCAATTAATCCAAAGGTGTCTGGAAGCTCAGTCTAGCAGTTGATCCAGCGACTAGTCTGAGCCCGCTGACCTCTGACCCATGACCTGCCCTGTGATTGGCTTCTCCTCCTCTGCAGAACGTCCAGCTGCTGAGGACCAGCAGCCTCAAGCCCTTCGTCATCTTCATCAGGGCTCCTGGTCCAGAGCGGACGAGGGCCACCAACAAAGACGTGAGTGGCCCCACCCCCAGCCAGCCCCTGGCCAATCAAGGAGCCAGCCCCCCTGAAATTCCCCACTCAGCCCCGCCCCCTTCTCCCCCTCGTCCTCCTGCAGGAGGAGCACCTGGCCCAGCTGGAGGAGGCGTCCCAGCGGGTGGAGGCCCGCTACCGACACTTCTTCGACCGACTCCTGGTCCACCAGGAGACACAGGAGGCCGCCGAGGAGCTGACCTCCATCATCCAGGAGTCCCAGGAGGAGGCACAGTGGTGCCCTGTCAGCTGGAGACACGGCCACCACTCAGGAGGAGCATGAGGGGGAGGGGGAGGAGGTTGAGGGGGTAGGAGGTGGAGGAGAAGAAGGAAAAGCAAGGTGAGGTGGAGAGGAGGAGAGAGACAGAGAACAGGAGGAGGAGGGAGAAGGGGAGCAGGTGGAGGAGCAGAAGGGAGATGGGGAGCAGGAGGAGGAGCAGGAGGAAGAACTAAGGAAAGAGGAGGAGGAGGGAAGAGGAATAGCGGAAAGAGGACGAGAGGGAGGAGGAGGGGGGGCAAGGAGGAGGAGCCACAGGAGGTGGAAGAGAAGGAGGAGGAAGAAGTTGAGGAGTAGGAGGAGAGGGAGGAGAAGTACGAAGAGAAGGAGAAGGAAAAGGAAGGGGAGGTCGGGAGGAGGAGGGAGAGGGGTAACAGGAGGAGAAGGAGGATGAGAGGATGAGGAAGGAGGAAGAGGAGGACGAAGAGGAAGGGTCAGGACCTCCTGCTCTGGGTCCCCTGGTAGCAGGACAGCAAGTGGACCTTCAACTGGACACTAGAAGTTAAAAGGTTCCACCTGGAGCTGCTCCTCCTGCTGGTGGAGCGGAGAACTTAGTTTCTTCAGCTTCTCCTTTGGTTGGTCTTCAAAAACACATTGGAGATTGTGATGCAGTGGGTCATTCAGTGAAGATCCACTGGCAGCAGGACCAGCTCCGCTCATCTTCCTCAGCAGAACCAGAAGAACTAAACTGTGCTGAACCAGCAGCTTTGTGAAGTGACATCATAGCAGCATCCTCCGGCTTCCTGTTTTCTGTGACTGAAGCTCCTCCTTCGCCTTCAGAGCTGTTGGACCCGCGGAGTCCCGTCTGATGTCTGGACAGACGGATTATTGGATTTAGTGTCATCCACACCAACAGCTCTGAGCTCTGGAGCATGATATTGATAATAATACATGATACTGCAGATTGACGCTGTTTAATAATGTTAATCATGACTATTAGAAAATAAAGTTCCATTTTTATGTATGCGTGTGTGTGTGTGTGTGTACGTGTGCGGCAAGCAGATCAAGTGACCTTTGACCCCAGTGCAGTGCAGCCTACCTGCTCACTCTGACTCACCCTAATTCACACAGTGGCTTTTTAAACTTATGAGAAAAGACTCAGACAGATTCAGTCTGAAAATTTCATCCAGAAAAATTTCATCCAGAAAAGACTCAGTAAGAAAAGACTCAGTTAGAAAAGACTCAGTAAGAAAAGACTCAGTTAGAAAAGACTCAGTAAGAAAAGACTCAGTAAGGAAAGTTTCATCCAGAAAAGACTCAGTTAGAAAAGACTCAGTAAGAAAAGACTCAGTTAGAAAAGACTCAGTAAGAAAAGACTCAGTAAGGAAAGTTTCATCCAGAAAACACTCAGAAAAAACTGAGTCAGAACTTTGCCATTAAGCCATTGTGAGCTCTGTGGTGAAGGTGCACACAGAGACACAAACAACCCCGGCAGCAGGCCTCCGACCAATCATAATTCTCCAAGCTGCCATCATGTGACATCACAGCGGCACAGCCAGTCAGACAGGAGCTCAGCCCTGATCCATCACTAAGTCCTGCTGAGCCTCCTGCTCTTGCTGCTCCTACCGCTCCTGCTGCTCACTGTGGGTCTGCTGCTGCTGCACCTCCTGGAACCTGCTGCAGCTCCGGGACTCATCCTCCTCAGAGCAGGAGACCAGGTGAGCAGGTGACCAGGAGACCAGGTGAGCAGGAGACCAGTTGGCCAGGTGAGCGAGCTGAACTTCCTGTCCATGGCTACTCCTCTCCCTTGCATATTGTGTGATCTGCTTTGTTTCTCACTGCCTCTACCATCTGCTACTGCAGAAGGGGTCAAAGGTAGAGCAGGAGGGTTGTCACGCCACTAGATGGCGCTAGTTTGTGTCAGTCATGTTACTTTCAGTGAGCTGCCAGCAACAAGAGGAGGAGGAGGATGAGGTCTGCAGGAAGACTCTACCTTCTGTTAGCTGTTTCCATAGCCTTGCTTACCGTCAATGCCAGCTAGCAGCTATGCTAAAACTCACTCTGTGTGAGTGTGTGTGTGTTCACTGGCAGGGACCTGCAGCCTCCAGGGGGCAGCACTGGGCTACCGGTGTGTTTAGCCCTTTGTTCACAGCCTGCTGATGAAATGAACGATGCTCTGTGTGTTTCTGTGCTGGAAGGTCTTTAGCTTACTTCCCTGTCCCACTTCCTGTCCTGCTCAGGCTAATCCAATCATCTCCAGCCGGGCCTCTCTGGGTCGACGCCCACTTCCTAGCTGACCTCAATCAAAGGTCTTGGTCCAGCGTGACCTCTACAACCTCCGACCGACCTCGTCATCCTCTTACAAAGAGCCTCATGCCGACGGCCAAGAGCAAAAGGAGGAGGCAGAGGAGGGAGGTGCAGGAGGTGCAGGAGGGGGAGGAGCAAGGAGACGGTAGGAAGAGTCACCCCCAGTGGCTCCGCCTCCTCAACCCCCCACCCCTCCTCTTCATCCTCAACACCTCCCTCTCATTTTCATCCTCCCACCCCCCCAAGCCCCGCCCACCCCTCCACTGCCTCCTCCACCTCCTCCTCAGCCCCTCTCCATCCACCTCTACCTCCTTCTCTTCCTCCTACTCCTCTTCCCAACACATCCTCTGCTACCTCCTCCTCCCCTTCTTCCCCCGCCTCTTCCACCACCTCTACCTCCTCCTCCTTCTCCGCTACCTCCTCTCTTCCACCTCATCCACCTCCTTTTCCTCCTGCTCCTCCTTCACTCACTGCGCTCTCCTTCTCTTCCTCTTCCTTGTCATCCTCCTCCTCCTGATCTCCTTCCCCCTTCTCCTCCCCCTCCTCCTCTCACTGCACTGTCCTCCTCCTCCTCCACCTTCTCTACCTTCTCCTCCTCTCTCTCTCCTCCGACACCTCCTCCTCGTTCCCCTCCAACACCTCCACCTCCTCCTCTCACAGCACTCTCCTGCTCCTCCTACTCAGGGGTGGTGGAGGTGGAGATGGAGGAGCGGGAGCCTCTGACCCCAGAGCCCCAGGAACCTCCGGCACCAGCGAAGAAGAAGAAGAAGAAGAGAGCGCCCACTATCGGTTAGCCCCGCCCACAACCCCTCTGCCCCGACGTCAACACAGTCATGTGATGCTGTGACTTCCTCCAGAGCGAGGCGAGGACGCCGAGGTGGGCGGAGCCCCCAACGGAACGGCCGACGACCCGGCGGCGGTGGACGGCGAGGGTGCGGCAGCCAGCAGGAAGACCAAGAGGAAGAGGTGAAGAAGAACTTGCAGCGCTGCGGAGCCGCCTCAGGGGGGCGCCACCACACTCACCAGGGGTCTGTCCGTCACGGCAGGAGGACCAAGGCCACCGATGGCGGCAGCGGCGAGCTGTGCGGAGCCGACGACGATGACATCATCACCGACGGCCAGTCGCCGCTACCCCAACACACCCAGCTGTTCTCAGCCCCACAGGGACACAGCCAGCCGGCCGGGAGGGGCTACAGCAGCAGTGAGACTCACTACCCAGCATGCACCTGTTTGTGTGTGTGTGTGTGTGTCCGTGTGTGTATGTGTGTGTCGTTCTGCACGAGTGCACTTCCTGTCAGAGGGTCAGGGTCTGCCGACAAGACTCCACCTTCTGTTAGCTTAGCACGTTCTGTTGCTGGCCAGCTGTTTCCACAGACTCCCCTTAGCTTTAATGCTAAGAAAGGGTATGGAAGCAGCTCGCAGCTATGCTAAAACTCACTCACTGTGTGTGTGTGTGTGTGTGTGTGTGTGTGTGTGTGGGTCTGCAGGACGTTTCCAAGCAGTGGATCACCTGCGACAGTCAGAGCTGATGGACGACTACAGTGACCCAAGACACCTGTGGACCACCAGGGACGTGGCCCTGCGGGTCCACAGCAGCTTCAGGTAGGACACACACACACACACACACACACACAGGGACATACATCAGGGGGTGGTTCACTAACTTGGAGGAGGAGGTTACCCTGTTCAACATCTTAGTTTCACCTCAATGTTAGCTCCTGCTGCCAGGGGCAGGGGGCAGGAAGAGGGCAGGGCGCAGGCTGACGCGGCGTGCTAACGTGTTAACATTGCTGCAGGGCACTGGGCCTGTTCTCCCACGGCTTCCTGGCAGGCTTCGCTGTGTGGAACACGGCGGTGGTGTACGTGCTGGCCGGAGAGCAGATGACCTCGCTGGCCAACCTGCTGCAGCAGTACTGCGCCCTGGCCTACCCCGGCCAATCACTGCTCTACCTGCTGCTGGCCATCAGCACCGTCTCCGCCTTCGACAGGTCCGTGGCCCTGTGTGTGTGTGTGTGTGTGTGTGAGTGACTTAGTGTGTGTCTTCAGACAGAAAACTCACTGTGTGTGTGTGTGTGTGTGTTCGTTCATGCAGCTTATGAGGCATTACTGCCATCTGGTGGCCTGGAGGAGTAGACTGATCCTCAGGGGATTTTAGAGCAACGTTTTTCAATTGGTGGGTTGTGACCCCAAAGTGGGCCGGAGCTGTTTTGATTGGGTTGCGGCTTCGTGGGCAGTTTCCCTTTTTAAAAAAAAAAAAAAAAAAAAAAAAATGTTGGTAATTTTTTTTGCAGGACACACAGTTCAATCATTTCAATCGTTTATTGACTAGACATGATAAAAAGTGGCCTCTCGTTTTTATTTTTGTGGAATAAACTTGGGTCTCTCGACTTTACGATGAGAAAAAAAACTGATGATGGTCCTGAGACTCTACCAGTTGAGAACCACTGATAGCTGCATCTCCCCTGGAGGCCTGATGGGTTCTCTGTGACATGTCTGTGTGTCTCCTGCAGGGTGAACTTGGCCAAGGCCTCCATGGCCCTGAGGGGCTTCCTGACCCTTGACCCTGCAGCTCTGGCATCCTTCTGTGAGTGAGAGACACTGACCCCAGACAAAGCCTTCTATTAGCTTAGCACCTTTTATTAGCTTTGATGCTAAGGAAGGCTTTGAAAGTAGCTACGCTGAAACTCACTGTGTGTGTGTGTGTGTGTGTGTGTGTGTTCCAGTGTACTTCATCGCCCTCATCCTGTCGCTCAGCCAGCAGATGACCAGCGACCGCATCCACCTCTACTCCACGGCCAATCAGACACTGTGGTGAGGACACGCCCCACCTGCTCCCGACAGCCTACCAGCTTGTCTCCCTCCATCTTACCTCCTCTCTCAACCCTCCTCGCCCCATCCCACCTCCCTCCAGGCCCCCTGGCTCCGAGCAGCAGATCCTGCGGCCCTGGATCGTGGTCAACCTTGTGGTGGCGCTATTGGTGGGCTTGGCCTGGGCCGTGGTGTCCACCCGGCCCCACATTGACTACACAGAAGGTGGGTGGAGTCAGGAGGGGGCGTGGCAGGAAGGAGGGGAGGTGGTTGATCAGAAACAGGGTGCTGTTTTTGCAGTTGCCAGGGGGTGAATGTGTGTGTGTGTGTTCTGTGAGCCTAGCACCTTCTAGTAGCTTAACATTAAAGCTAAAAAAAGGGGCTACAAAAGCGGCCAATGGTGACGCTAAAACTCACTGTGTATGTGTGTTTGTGTAAGCGCGCTAAACTTCAACCTCTGTGTGTGTGTGTTAGCTTAGCACCCTCTATTAGCTGTTTCCAGAGCCTTCCTTCCTTACGCTTTAATGCTAAGAGTGGGTACAAAAGCGACTAATCGCAACGCTAAAACTCTCAGTGTGTGTGTGTGCACACGCTAAAATTAAACTTCTGTGTGTGTGTGTGTGTGTGTTCTGTTAGCTTAGCACCTTGTATTAGCTTAACAATAAAGATAAGGAAGGCTGTGAAAACGGGCTACAAAAGCAGCTAGTGGTAATGCTAAAACTCACTTCTGTGTGTGTGTGTGTGTGTGTGTGTTTGTGTATGCAGAGTTCCTGATGACCATGGAGGTGGACGGCTACCCGAGAGGAGACGACACTGCAGATATTCCAGCCTGAATTGTATCTCTATGTCTCTGAGTTTCATACTGATTATTGTTTTTCCACTGTTGTGTAGCGATGCATTTTTTCCATTGGGATTTTGTAAATAAACAGTTTCGAGTCGTGAGTGCATTGTTATGGCAGCTGGTGACCATAGGATGGCGTCAGTGATCAGGTCAAGGTTTCACTGAGTAGGAAAGGATCCAGATCAAATGCTTTCCCAAGAGTAATACACAGACGTAGGAGCAGTGTTAATTAAAATATAAAATTAAAAAATAAATGAATAAATCACAATTCATAATAAATATTATGAATTAAAATTACAAATTGATATATATATAAAAAATTAATGGTTTTCCAAACGTTATTCATGCCTCTGAACAGATGACTGTTGGGGGGGGAAATGGATGTGGCGTTCACTGTCCTACCGTCAGACGATTTCGAGGAGAAGGAACTGAAACGACAGCACTTTATTGACAGTTTCACTTTAGAATCTTCTTCTCTGTATTCACTGACGCGTGACCGGAAGTCGGCCGTCCCCTGCCGGGGACGCTGGCAGTCCGTCCGTCTGCCGTTACTCCGCTGCATGGCGGGAAGATTTATTTTTATTCCCGCACGGCCGTGAACGCACCGCGGCGGCGGCGCTGATCAGGCGGCCGTCGCTCGCTCCGCTCGCTCGCTCGCGCGGTGAAGATGGCGGAGCTGCGGCTGCTGCTGGAGGAGGAGATCCCCGCCGGCCGCGGGGCTCTGCTGGACAGCTACACCAGTCTGGAGAGGGTCGCCGAGTACTGCGAGAGCAACTATGTCCAGGTGAGAGGTCCAGGCTACGGCTCGCGACCCCGGGCAGGGACGGGCTCGGAGGGGGCGCGGCGTGAGTGACGACAACGCCAGTTTACCGTCAAATCGAGAAGTGACGTCCCGGTGAAAGTGAAGTTCTGGAGACCGGAAGTTCCGCTGCCGAGGAGCAGTTCGGCAGGTCCGGAACCTTCCGCCGAATCTGCCGTTTGACGAGAGAGACGAACTTTTTTTTTTTTTTTTGGAAGTGGTGTGTAGTTCTGACGCTGTGGAAGATGATGCTGCTTGCAGGTGCAGGTGTCTTTATTTCACCTGCAGAGGTCGCTGCTGAGCTCAACTCCAGGGTCCAGGGTCAACCTGGTTAGGTTCAGGATTCAGGTCCGAGTCACGGTTAGGATCAGAATTCAAGTTATGGTTTCCAGTCAAGAATAGAGTTTTGGAGGCGAAGGATGTTACATAGGGTAATATTGCCTATCTCCATCAATGTTAGCCACCCTCTTTGACGTTAGCTTCGTCTTCAATGGGATTTTTTCTTGGACTCTACGTCACTACCTCACAGAATCTTTATAACAGTTCGTGCGACATCAGCGAGCGAGTCAGGACGTTAAACAGGCGACTTTCGAACAGGCTCCGGCGTCAATGCTCCCAACGAGAGGTGGTGGGGCCGAAATTTCAACATTGTTACGCTAAAAATGGTTTTGCTATTTCACTGATTTGAGGTCTTTAATTTGTACAGCATTCATGCCAGGCTGTTGGCCAGTCAACCTGCTGGATGCCAGTGAACTGTCCTTTAAACAGCCTCTCACACTGGGCAAAGGCTGCACAGCCAGTTGGCACGAGTGCACATACACACACAAACACAAACACACACACACACGGCGCTACACTTCGGCACAGATGGGACTTGTTCGTGGTCGTCATAATGCTGCTCCACCTCCAACTGTGTGTGTGTGTGTGTGTGTGTGTGTGTGTGTGTGTGTGTGTGTGTGTGTGTGTGTGTGTGTGTGTGTGTGGAAACCATGGCGACGTGTTTGGGATCCAGGAACAGCTCCTGCGGGGGAGAACCAAGCCGACCAGTCTGGTCCAACAGTTACTGAGACTTCTCACCTGGCCCGGATTCCTCGCACGCGCGTGTGTGTGTGTGTGTGTGTGTGTGTTATAAAGAGGTCAGAGGAATCAGAGCATTTAATGATTTCATGTAGATTTGATCTGATTCATGTTGGCTGAGCTCGACAAATTAGTGTGTGTGTGTGTGTGTGTGTGTGTGTGTGTGTGTCTTTAGGGCAGGGAAGGCAGTGCTCCAACTAGGTCACAGATAGCAGGATGTCAGATGGGGAGAGGAGAGGAGCAGTGAGGAGGTGCTGGAGTCAGTGTGGATGAATAAATCAGTGTCGGCTGACACACACACTGTTGGTTGTCACACACTCTCACAAACACACACACACACTCACCACTTCCTCTCCAGGACGAGCCCGCCCACAGGAAGGATAACCCAGTCAGGTGACGTGAGATGAGGAGGTGCTGCAGGAGGAGAAGTGATGGTGGAGATACAGACATCATTGGCTGTGTCTCAAGTCAGGGTCTGCGTCCTTCATCGGCCGGCCGGGTCCAAACAAACCCAAACCCGCCTCCCCGGTAACCAAATGGGACGGTCTAGCCTTTGGCATATTTCCTGGTTGCTTCACTGCCGTTCCCTCCTGCTGGCCAACCCTGGAAGTGACCTTTTTTATAGCATCAAGCTAACCATTGGTTCGCCATCCAAACATGACTTTGGAGGTTCAAATAAGTCAAAACCCTACGGTAAAAACTTCGTACTTTATGTGAAATTTGAATACTTAAATTTACGTGTCGTGTCTTTGCCAGTAGATGGCGCCATTTCAGCGGACTTCCCAGGTTCCCAGGACGCTTTGCATCAGCACGCAAAGCCTCCTGGGATGCAGGAGTCCACGAAGGATAATCGTGGTGCATCCTTTGAATCGGCTAAAAGCAGGGCGCATTTGAAGGGCGCATTTGGCGAATTGGGACAAGCCTTCGCTCAGTGTCAATGACGTAACTGCCCTTCAAATGCAGCCTTCGAAGGATGCAGACCCTGAATTGAGACACAGCCCATGTGTAGAGAAACAGTGGCGTAATGCCCCTTTGCGCCACCAGGGGGCGCGTGAGCTCAGTTAGCTCCTGCAACCAGCAGACTTCCAGAAGCTGTGATTGGCTGCCCCTCCTTTTAGTGTGTGTGTGTGTGTGTGTGTGTGTGTGTGTGTGTGTGTGTGTGTGTCACTGTGTTTCTTGTCAACCTCAAGCATGAATGAGTTAGCACTGACCTACATCACGCTTCAACACACACACACACACATGCTTCGTGTGTGTGTGTGTGTGTTTCTGCTCTGTTGCGTTACATCACACTGAACTAAAACACTGACCTCAATACAGACCCTGCTGATGTCATCACCAACCCGTGAGTAAAGGGGGCGGAGTCAGCTGTCCCTCACTGATGATGTCATTACCCAACAGTGACCGAAGGGGACAAAGTCAGCCGTCCCTCACGGCCAGCAGGTGGCAGACTGGCTGTCTCAGGGCAAGCTGAGCTGTGTGTGTGTGTGTGTGTGTGTGTGTACGTGCAGGCGTCGGACAAACAGCGCGCCCTGGAGGAGACCAGGCGCTACAGCACCCAGTCGCTGGCCAGCGTGGCCTACCTCATCAACAGCCTGGCACATAACCTGCTGCACACACTGCACAACCAGGACACACAACTGACACACCTGGAAGAGGCAGTGACCCACATTGCCCAGGTGAGTACACAAACACACACACACACACACAGCCAAGACAAGTGAACGCAACAAAACACAATCCTAAGCTAGCAGGAGGCAATCGGTCTGAAGACGTCTTGAGTAACACACACACACACACACACAGAAACACATACACACACTATGTTGTCCTCACCACAGTGTAGGAACTGCAGCTATACAACGAGCTAAACTCTTCCATGCAAACGATGACTCAGCAAGCTTTATGTTGCTGTTTACCGTGGCTCTTCAACACCGTCTTACATTGCCAGAGTGAAAACTGTGACGAAATCAGAATGTAAAATCACCATTTTTCTTCAACACGTGCTTTACCCAAATGTAAAAAAAAAAAAACGCAAATGCAATGTTCTAAAGACAAACACGTGAACTGTTTTTTTTTTCATGTAAAATAATATTCTTCAACATTAACTTATGCTTCAAATTATTAAATGATTAACTCATGACATTGATTCTGTGGCATTTACAGTGTGGATGGCGTGCGGTTGAACACAGAAACACAGGTGCCCCAATACACCGAACTTCTTTAACCCTCAGACGCACACATGGGGCCATTTTTGACCCCACGGGTTGCTTTTCTTCAAAATCTTTAAAATGAAAAGTTGTAATATTTTCATATTCCAGTCATTCCTCATAAAACATGTTTGTGACATGAGGCCATTTGCATTTATATTTATTTGTTCAATAATTTCAAGAAATGGCAGTTTTTGCATCACTACCCCGCTCTTCCACAAGTGGGGCCAAAAATGACACCAAGCAGTTCCTATGGAATCTTCAATGAACCTTTAATTCTTAACAACTGTGACTGTTCCACTTACACATCTGGTGTCATCTCACATCTGATGCGACTTTGAATGTGGATACTGTCCCACTTACACATCTAATGTCAGCAGTCTCACCACACAGGAGGTCATTTTTACACAGCAACATACATGTAAGTGTTTTCTCCATTTATGAACTTCTTTTTCATTGACAGATGTGTGATCAAATTAGTAGGGCCAGCAGGACAAGCAGAAGAGATAGAGGTGGCAGCTGTGTCCAAGAAACAAAAATCACAAAGCCACTGATTGCTGTTGGAAATGTAGTTCCCCTGTGTGCAGTGGTCACAGCCAGAAGCAAGTAGACACACAAACATGTTTTGACACCTGACTGACCTGATTGTCAAACTCATTTTGGTTCTCGGGCCACATGGAGGAAAATCTATTCCCAAGCGGGCCGGACCAGTACAATCATGGTATGGTAATAATAACGTAAAAATAACAACAACTTCCAGTTGTTTTCTTTGTTTTACTTCGCTCCGTGTTATTTCAGCACTCTGCACTCTGCATCAGTGTTGCCAACTCCTCAGTAAGGAAAGTTGCTATTGGCTGTCCTAAAAGTAGCCAAGTGACGTCATCGTCTAATTTGCATAACTGACAATTTGCACTTGATCGCAACGTAATAACACCAGGAAAAGTCGCTAGATTTGTCGCTGGTCGCTTTTGACAAAAAAAAAAAAAGTCACCATGGGGAGTTGGAAAGTCGCCAGATGTAGCGAGAAAGTCGGAAAGTTGGCAACACTGCTCTGCATCAACTTTGTCTGCTTCGACAGAGACATTTTGGGGTAATGAGGGAATCCAATAGGAGATGTTCTGGGGCAATGAGAGTAGCCAATAGGAGACGTTCTGGGGCAATGAGGGTGTCCAATAGGAGACGTTCTGGGGCAATGAGCGTAGCCAATAGGAGACGTTCTGGGGCAATGAGAGTGTCCAATAGGAGACGTTCTGGGGCAATGAGCGTAGCCAATAGGAGACGTTCTGGGGCAATGAGAGTGTCCAATAGGAGACGTTCTGGGGCAATGAGGGTAGCCAATAGGAGACGTTCTGGGGCAATGAGAGTGTCCAATAGGAGACGTTCTGGGGCAATGAGCGTAGCCAATAGGAGACGTTCTGGGGCAATGAGCGTAGCCAATAGGAGACGTTCTGGGGCAATGAGGGTAGCCAATAGGAGACGTTCTGGGGAGATGAGCGTAGCCAATAGGAGACGTTCTGGGGCAATGAGGGTAGCCAATAGGAGACGTTCTGGGGCAATGAGAGTGTCCAATAGGAGACATTCTGGGGCAATGAGGATAGCCAATAGGAGACGTTCTGGGGCAATGAGGGTAGCCAATAGGAGACGTTCTGGGGCAATGAGAGTGTCCAATAGGAGACATTCTGGGGCAATGAGGATAGCCAATAGGAGACGTTCTGGGGCAATGAGGGTAGCCAATAGGAGACGTGAGTGGATGTACTTGTGCCGGTTTGCTCAGCCTCAGTATTGAGTTTGTTTGAGAAGCAGAAACGATACTGCGACACCAAGTGGACACATTTAGAACAGCACTTTCTTTCACTGATAAATTGCAGTTTTTATATTTTGCAAAATCATCTCGCGGGCCGGAAAAAAACAGTTTGCGGGCCTGATCCGTATGTTTGACACCCCTGATTTAGAATGTTCAATTGAACCCACATGCATGTTTTTGGACTGTGGGAGGAAGCCAGAGAACCCGGAGAGAACCCACACAGACGCAGGGAGAACATGCAAACTCCACACAGAAAGGTCCCAGGCCCGGAATCGAACCCATGACCTTCTGAAATTACTCTTTTGTTTGAACAAAATATATAATCTTAACCAAAATGAGAGAAATATCTTTAGTTTATTGCAAAAATGCTTTGATTTTAATTGCGGTCATTTTTGACCCCACTTGTGGAAGGGTCAGGTAGTGATACAAAAACTGCAATTTCTTAAGATATATATGAAAAAAATAAATAAAAATGCAAATGGCCTCATGTCACAAATATGTTTTGTGAGGAATACCTGGAATATGAAAATATTACA
>CM020514.1:1550965-1573465 GCA_009823395.1 Thamnaconus septentrionalis | reverse complement strand
CCTTCCTTCACTTCAATTTCTCCAACTGCAGGACCTGCTAGCTCCACCCCCACTGCCCTTAGATCCTCCCCCACCGGCCTTAGCTCCTCCCCTGCCACCTCTGACTCCACCCCCACTGTCCCTAGCTCCTCTCCCACCACCCCCGGCTCCTCCCCTCCCTCCTCCTCCACGCTGACACAACCGGACTCGTCCCTTCAGTCCCCCCAGACGCCGACCCCCTCCCCACCGCCCTCGAGCCCCGCCCCTCAAACTCACCTGCTCCAATCAGACGCTCTGCCTGCTGATGTGTCCCCGCCCCTCTCTCCCAGCCCTCCTCCCCTCTCCTCCTCCTCCTCCTCCTCACCACCTGCTGAAGGTGAGTGTCTGCCAGAACAGCCACCTTTTAATGGCGAGGCTCCTCCCACTGAGCCAGGTGACCAATCAATCAATCAATTAACACGAGTTACGCACTTAAATCAACAGTTTACCACTAACACAAATAATCATCATTTTATAATATATTTTCATCAACGCAAAACTGAAATGTTGACCCCACAGTGGCCTCATGTGAACATGGAAACAAAAAACAATTGCTAAAAAAAAAAAAAACAGTCACATGATCACAAGCTGGGGAATCCTTTGCCTCTGTTTGACGGACGCAGGTAAATGTGCATGCATGCTGTGTGTGCGTGAGGGGGTTACAGCATTACAGGGACCAAGTGTGCACCCGTCACACCTATCAGATTGAAGTCGGGGAGGGGAGGGGAGGGCCGGGCCTTTCTGTCAATCAACCTTCATCATCATCATTTGTCCAATCAGCGTTTGATCTTTTTTCACAGGAGACAACAAGGGTGAATTCCAATTCCTCCCTCAACCCTCAATCTCAACCCTCAATCTCAAAAATGCACGCTCCCGCCAAGTGCAAGTGCTGTCCCGATTCTCAGAAGGTCAAGTTGAGGGACAAGTTTAAGGGCTGTATCGCCCTCAATATTGAGATTCCCCGGCACCACCCTTGGGAGTAAGGACTACCCAGAAGGCATTGTGTATTTTCGCCAAGACATCTTCGAAAAATGGCGATGAAAAAAGCGAGCTACAAATGGAAGTATTTTCTTAGTTAATAAAGATATAAATATTATGAAAACCATTTTATTGTCTTAGTTAAACACTTTTTTATGGATTATTGACATCGTTGTTGCGTAACTTTTTTTTTTTTTTACTTTACGATGTTTGTCAGCCGGACCGGTGGTCCCGGCTTCACGTTACTTGTATACCTTGTTGTGTCGCGACGGAGGACTTCTTCTTTTTAAGTCGTCTTCTTCTTCTCCTTCTTCTTCGTCGTCGTCGTCTTCTTGACAGACTGGACGATGTAGGCTGCCCCCCACAGTCTGAAGACGTAACTGCACTTAAGGGGTGTCCCATTTCTAAGTCACAAGATAGCCCTGACACTTATTATTGAGGGCCAAAGACTGAGGGCCAAAGATTGAGGGTTAAGGGTGAGGGTTGAGATTGAGGAGTTAAGGGAGGAATTGGAATTGGCCCCAAGTCATCATCCAGTGCTGAAGTGTGTTTGTGTGTGTGTGTGTGTGTGTGTGTGTGTCTTAGACAGACGCTGCCTTCTGTAAGCTTAGCACCTTTTATTAGCCAGCTGTATCAACAGCCTCCCTTAGCTCTACTGCTAAGCGAAGCTGCCAGCAAGCTAAGCTAACACTCACAGCGTGTATGTGTGTGTGTGTGTGCGCAAGGTGACCTGGTCCCTCAGTTCTTCAGTATGAACCGCCCGCAGCCCCGCCAGCAGACCCCTCAGGTGGGAGGGTCCCTGCCCTACCGCCGGCCCCCCTCCGTCACTGGGCAGCCAATCACAGTGCAGCACCACCACCAGCAGCTCAACGGAGGCCCCCGCTGCAGCCAGAGCCCAGGTAGGCCACGCCCCTCCCCCAGTTGGTCCAGGTCATTGATGAGTTGAGGATCCCCAGGAGACATTGAACACTGAGACTTAACGTGCGTGTGTGTGTGTGCGTGTGTGTGTGTGTGTGTGTGTGTGTCCGCAGCCTCGCCCCCTCCCCCCTCCCTCCTCCAGTTCTCCCCCCAGCTCCCCCTGATGGGCTTCGTGGCTCGAGTCCAGGAGTCCAGTAAGTCTTCAGCTGCTGTTCTGCCTCCCCTTTCTCCTCCTCCTCCTACTCCTCCTCTATCTTCTGCTCCTCCTCCTCTCTTCCTCCTTCCTTCCTCCTCTTCTACCTCCTTCATCTCCGCCTCCTTCGTTCTTCCTCTGCCTCCTTCCCTCCTCTACCTCTTGCCCTTCCCACCTCCTCATCATCCTCCTACTCTTCCTCCATCTCCCACCTCCTCCTCCTATTTCTCCTCCCACCGCCTACTCTTCCTCCCCCTCCTCCTCCCACCTTTCTGAGCTCTTCTACCCCCCTCCAGTTGCAGACACCCCTCCCCCCTCACACTCTCTCCCTGGGAGCCAATCAGAGCCCGAGGAGCCCCTGCTGTCCCCGCCCAGCCAGCAGGAGGAGCAGCAGGAGGAGCAGCAGGAGGCGGTGGTGGAGTACAGCGACCCCTACGCTGAGGAGGACCCGCCCTGGGCCCCCAGGAGCTACCTGGAGAAAGGTACACACACACCCCCCCACACACACCCACATTCAGGACGGCCCACTGGCCGACCACAAGGCTGACCAGGTGTGTGTGTTTGCGTGCGTCGCCCCCCAGTGGTGGCCATATACGACTACAGCGCGGACAAGGAGGACGAGCTGTCCTTCCAGGAGGGCGCCATCATCTACGTGGTGAAGAAGAACGAGGACGGCTGGTTTGAGGGCGTGATGAGCGGCGCCACCACCGGGCTGTTCCCGGGAAACTACGTGGAGGCCGTCATGCACTACGACGACTGACTGACCAATCACGGCCGAGAGGAAGGTCGACGACCTCCTGGGCTTCGGAGTCCGGAGCTGCTTCACTCAGTCCAGCAGCCAAGATCGGCGCTGACTTCATCAGGAGTCACGAGTGTGTGTGTGTGTGTGTGTGTGTGTGTGTGTGTGTGTGTGTGTGTGTGTGTGTGCAGCGGCGTGGCGCCCAGGAATCATTGGGTGATCTGGACGGCTGCACTTCTGTCAGAGAGTCAGGTCTCCACCACCTCTATTAGCTTAGCATCAAAGCTAAGGGAGGCTATGGAAGCAGCTACACTCACTGTGTGTGTGTGTGTGTGTGTGTGTGTGTGTGTGTGTGTGTGTGTGTGTGTGTGTGCGCCTGCATGCCTCACACTTTAACTCTCGTGTTTTCAGATACTTTGTTGTTATTGTTCCTGACGTCGGTCCTCTGATCAGTGGGATGGTTTCTGTAGCCAGGTGGCGGAAGACTGTGTGTGTGTGTGTGTGTGTGTGTGTGTGTGTGTGAGTGTTTACAGTGTTTACAGTGGACGTGTGTGCCGGGCTCTGCACCTGTTGTTCCCCTGTTGTTGTATATTGTTCATGGTGCCGAGAATGACACTTCTGCAGGGACCCGGGCTAGCTTAGCCACGTTAGCGTTCTAACACACCGACAGTTTTTTGTTTTTTTGTTTTTTTTATTGAACAACCTGTCGGCGCCGACTTCCTGTCGGCATCGTCGACGTCTGTGATCTTTGCTGTGCGATCGGCCGGCAGATCGGCAGCTTTGGCCACGACAGGACGTCGGAGCCACAGTTTACAGGATGTCTCCCCCTGCTGGCTTTCGCTGGAAACAGCAGGAGAGAACAGGCGTCGTCCCGTCACACCTTTAAAACACGATCAGTAATAATGATCACATTTGTTCTCCCACCTCATCGCCCTCAATTATTGCCACTCATCTTGAATGAATCTGAGTTAATCGGACCTTTTATGAACTTCTATCAAAAACTTTGTTTTACAACTCGATGACATTTAGTTTTGCCTCCGTTTGGACTTTTGCATGGACACGTTTGTGTTGAGTTGAGGAGCTTCTTGTGTTGTGGTGCTCGGTGTTGAAACTGGACGTGTTTTTTTTTTTTCCCTCCTGCAGAATCCCTTTAAACAGTGTCAGAGCCTTTGACCTTTAACCTTGACCTGCTTCCAAAGAAGAGAAGTGTGTTGTTAACAAATGCTCACTGGTTTTGTGATATAAAGCAGATGTTCCACATCGTGTGTGTGTGTGTGTGTGTGTGTGTGTGTGTGTGTGTGTGTGTATAAACATAGAACACATTTAAAAGGGTCAACTTCACAACCTTGAATGAACTCCATCACAGACAGCAGTGTGTCGTGAACACAAGCTAGTAGTGTGTTGTGTTGTTGTTGTTTGAACTTGAACTGTGTTTTTAACATTATAATATTCTCATGAAGATATTTTAGGACTGAACAATGTTTGAACCAATGGACGGAGTGAAAACAATGCAGTAGAGCACATTAAAAAGTTATTTTATTTCCCATAATAATAATCATTATTATTATTATTATTATTATTATTATTATATTTGGTGTTTAATTTGAAATAAAGCCCTCCAATTATTTTATTTACTATATATTTTTCGAGCGCGATCGCTCTATTTCAACCGGAAGTGAAACGACGACGCCACCCACAATGCACCGCGCCCGGCGACCCCCTCCGGCTAATGCAGCGGATGGACGCCTGCCTCCGGCCGGCCACTGACGCTCCTTCCCAGCCAGCGGGACGCCGAATTCCACCGGGTGCCTCCCGGTTCTATCCGACTGTGTGAGACTCTTCCGGTTCGACAGGGTCGGTTTCCGTCGCTCCGTCCCGCCGCTGCGCCAGAGACTTGGCCAGCTAGCAGCGTCAGGCTAGCCTCGGCTAACTCTGCCGCCGCAGCTCCTGATGTTTTGTTCCCGGTGCAGCCGGTTCTGCTCGCTCACCGGGTCCACTCGGAGTGTCTTTGCAGTGTAGCCCGCCCGCCCCGGTCAGCCAGCATGACTCTCGCCCCGAAGGAGTTGTCCAACCTGCTGGGCATCATCTCGGAGGAGGCCTGCGGCAGCAGCTTTGAGAGCCTCTCCACGCATTTCCACCACTACTTCGGCAAGGCTGAACACTTCCGGGTGGGCTCGGTGCTCGTCATGCTGCTGCAGCAACCCGACCTGCTGCCCAGCTCCCCGCAGCGGCTCACCGCCCTCTACCTGTTATGGGAGATGTACCGCACCGAGCCGCTGGCCGCCAACCCCTTCGCCGCCGTGTTCGCCCACCTGCTCAACCCCGCACCTGCCGGCGAGGAGCCGGAGAAGGTGCTCTCCGGTACGGCCGTCGGCGAGGCTTTACTTTCGGTGAGGTTCTGTTTTTGTTGTGATCTCACGCTGTGCTGCTGCCCTTCTTGTCACGTGACCCCGTTGCAGGCTTCCTGCCGCCCATCACGCAGCCGGAGAAGTTCTTCCTGTCCCAGCTGATGTTGGCGCCCCCAAGGGACCTGTTCAAGAAGACCCCCAGGCAGGTGTCCTGCATGGACGTCAGCAGCATGCCGCAGTCGGTGGACATCAGCGGGCTGCAGCTAGCTTTAGCAGGTTAGCATGAAGGCACGCTAGTGGGGTTCACACCCAAAAATCACACCTCTGCTAAACTACAACTTATTTTTGTGTGTGTGTGTGTGTGTGTGTTCTGTGTTCTGTTAGCTTAGCATTAAAGCCAAGGAAGGCTACAAAAGCAGCTAGTGGCAATGCTAAAGCTCACTCTGTGTGTGTTCTGTTAGCGTAGTACTTTCTGTTAGCTTAGCTTTAGACCTAGGGAATGTTACAAAAGCAGCTAGTGGCGATGCTAAAACTCAGTGTGTGTGTGTGTGTGTGTGTGTGTGTGTGTGTGTGTGTGTGTTGCAGAGCGTCAGTCGGAGCTGCCCACTCAGAGCAAAGCTAGCTTCCCGAGCATCCTCAACGACCCCGACCCAGACTCGTCCAACTCTGGCTTCGACAGCTCGGTGGCCAATCAGATCATCGAGACGCTGGTCACAGGGCCCCGCCCTCCGCTGGAGAGTAAGACTGTGTGCTTTGATTGCTTGGTCAATTGTGCGTCGACGGCTGCTAGCCCCGCCCTCTCCGCCCAGCTCCGCCCAGCTCCCCTGCATCTGTCTATCTGTCCATCCGTCCTCAGGTCACTTCCGGCCAGAGTTCATCCGGCCGCCGCCGCCGCTGCACATGTGCGAGGACGAGCTGGCGTGGCTGAATCCCACCGAGCCGGACCACCGTGTCCTGTGGGACCGCTCCATGTGTGTGAAGAACAGCACCGGCGTGGAGATCAAGCGCATCATGGCCAAGGCCTTCAAGAGTCCACTGTCGGCTCAGCAGCTGTCCCAGGTGAGCACCGCTGCTCACGCTAATCAGTGATTAAAGGTGCTTACACACTGAACGCGTTTTTGACGCGGTGTGGCGCAAGTAGGCGCAAGCAGGCGCAGACCTGGCGTCAACGCCCTGTGACGACACCTTGGCGCGGCCAATAGGAGAGCAGCCGGTTCTGGGGGAAGATAAAGTGCCCAGATGCAGAGCACAGCACCAGTGTTTACATGTGTGTTAAAACTTCTCTACATCGAACTGTGTCTGACAATTTATGAACATAAGGTTGTTGCTTTTTCATATATATTAGGGTCGGGACATTATCGCGATGATTCGCATTTTATTTTATACTCTAGACAACACGGAGTGGAGTTTCCGGCAAAATGGATAGCAACGCACTGAGTAGCAAGCGGGAGGACGAGAGCGCTGTTGTGTGCAAAAGGTGGCACTACGAGTTCTCGTTCCACCGCAGTTAATCAAGCCTCCGGCGCCACCTCAATGCAAAAACACGTAGCAGCTAGTACGAGCACCGGAGCAAACAAGAACGTCAGAGCGCCGAAACCGAGCAGAGTCGCCAACCAGATGCATATTTTTTTAAGCTAGTCTTGAGTCCCAGAGCTCGGCATCATTTCAGATTTTACACTCGGGGCACTGCGAGAGACAAGTTTTTCCTCCACTTTTCAGATGTCCTCACAGCGCGTTGACGCTCGATTTAAAAATGTTTTAAATCGGGCGTCAAGGCGTCAAACGCCACCCTTGCGCGACGCTCTGCTCCCTGCGCGGCGTTGCGCTCTTTCGCCGACGTTGCACGTACACAATGAATGGCTGCGCTGACGCCCCCCCCGCGCTTGACGCGTTCAGTGTGTATGAGCCTTAACAGTGGTGGAAGTGGCAGGATTTGACCTGGGGCGGGTCATGTGACTGTGCTGTTGCGTAGCTGTTGGCCGAGCTGGAGAAGGACCCCAAGCTGGTGTACCACATCGGCCTGTCGCCGGCCAAGCTGCCCGACCTGGTGGAGAACAACCCGCTGATGGCCATCGAGATGCTGCTGAAGCTGATGCAGAGCAGCCAGATCACCGAGTACTTCTCCGTGCTGGTCAACATGGACATGTCCCTCCACTCCATGGAGGTGGTCAACAGGTCAGTGGCCGCCCACTGCCGCCGTCTTTCTCTCAATTCCCCCGTTGAGGAACCGCTTTCTCGGAACCTGCTTGCACGTACAGGTCTCTCCCTGTTGGGGGCAGTGCTGTGAGAAGTCGCTGACTTGTGTTGTGAACGTGTCTCCAGGCTGACCACCGCTGTGGACCTGCCGCCAGAGTTCATCCATCTCTACATCTCCAACTGTATCTCCACCTGCGAGCAGATCAAAGACAAATACATGCAGGTACGGCTCACACTGCTGCATGGCGCACACTGACCTCGAGGAGGTCACTTTGACCACTAGGAGGAGCTCCAGTACTCATGCTGACCACTAGGAGGAGCTGCAGTACTCACACTGACCTCTGGGAGGTTCTGCAGTACTCACTCTGGTCACTAGGAGGAACTGCAACACTCACACTGACCTCCATAAGGAGCTGCAGCACTCACACTGATCTACATGAGGAGCTGCAGCACTCACATTGACCACTAGGAGGAACTGCAGCACTCACACTGACCTCCATGAGGAGCTGCAGCACTCACACTGATCTCCATTAGGAGCTGCAGCACTCACATTGACCACTAGGAGGAGCTGCAGCACTCACACTGACCACTAGGAGGATCTGCAGCACTCACACTGATCTACATGAGGAGCTGCAGCACTCACACTGATCTACATGAGGAGCTGCAGCACTCACATTGACCACTAGGAGGAGCTGCAGCACTCACCACTGGAGGAGCTGCACTAGGACCACTAGATCTGCAGCACTCACACTGATCTACATGAGGAGCTGCAGCACTCACACTGACCACTAGGAGCTGCAGTACTCACACTGACCACTGGAAGGATCTGCAGCGCTCGCATTGACCTCCATGAGGAGCTGCAGTACTCATATTGACCACTAGGATGAGCTGCAGCACTCACACTGACCTCCATGAGGAGCTGCAGTATTCGTACTGACCACTAGGATGAGCTGCAGCACTCACACTGACCTCCATGAGGAGCTGCAGTACTCACATTGACCACAAGGAGGAGCTGCAGCGCTCACACTGACGTCCAGGAAGACCTGCAGTACTCTTACTGACCACTAGGACGAGCTGCAGCAAACTGTAACCAGTCATGTGAGGAGCTGTGACTCAACTGGGTCCTTTGTCAGTGTGGTGAAACGGCTGCCGTGTCAGAAACAGGAAACAGGAAGTGAGCATTGCAACCCTGTGTGTGTGTTCGCAGAACCGTCTGGTGCGGCTGGTGTGCGTCTTCCTGCAGTCGCTGATCAGGAACAAGATCATCAACGTGCAGGACCTGTTCATCGAGGTCCAGGCCTTCTGCATCGAGTTCAGCCGCATTCGCGAGGCCGCCGGCCTCTTCCGCCTCCTCAAGACCCTGGACACTGGGGAGACCCCCGCCGAGGCCAAGACCCCCAAGTGATCCTTACCTGACCCCGACTGATCCCTACTTGCCCCCCAGTGACCCCACCTGACCCCCAACTGATCCCCAGGGACCCCAGCCTGATGGGAGGGATGGGGTGGGGCTTGCCAGCCGGGGGCGCAGCCCAGCTTGGACCAGGATGTGATTAAAGACTTTGAACTTTGTCAAGTTTGAACTGAAGCACAAACAGGAAGCAGTTTTTTTTTATTGATGCTTTTTTTTCTCTCCAATTAAAAACTTTTGAGTCTCTTTGAAGCTGCTTGTTGTTCACTTCCTGTGGGGGTTGTGGGGGGTGAATCAGATAGTTCTTTGCATACATTAAGCTAGTTAGCTTAGCATAAAGACAGGAGAGGGACGGGGTGGGGTCCAGAAACAAAAAGGAGGAATGTAAAATCAACCTGCACCACCACCACCACCACCGCCGCCACTAGGTGGTGCTAGAGCCCCTGCAGCGTTGCACTGATTCGTTGATTGGCGATGATCTGGAGTTGCAGGAAGCGAACGACTCCGTAACTGAGTTGGACTGGGTTCAGACTCTCTTGAAGCCTCGGGCCATGAGGCAGGCGAACACCGTCAGCACCATCTTGGGTTTAACCTCCATCAGGTCTTCTGGCAGGGCGTACACCCGGGCGCCAATCTTCCTCGCCATGGAGATGGCATACCTGCCAGCAGAGCAGAGGTCAAACACCCAACTGTAGCATAGTAGCATTAGCCACAACCTAGCTAACCAGCTGTGATTTTTTTGATGTCAGGATCACATGACTTGATGACATTACTGACTTTGCGTTGTTGAGCTTTTCCTCCTCCGTCAGGTCGTCAGTCTTCACCAGCTCGTATCTGATAGAACCAGGCTGGATGGCATCAATGAGGTCCAGGACCGGGAGGCTGCTGCTGATGGATGGGTCCTACACACACACACAGAAGATTTTAGCCTAGCTGCTTTTATAACCTCTCTTAGTATTGAAGCTAAGGAAGGCTATGGAAACAGCCTTAAGCTGTTTCCATAGCCTTCCTTAGCTTCAATGCTAAGGTAATAGAAGTTGCTAAGCTAACAAAAGGTGGCAGGATAACAGAACAGACACAGTGAGTTTTTAGCGTAGCCGTTAGCTGTTTCCATGGATTTCTTAGCATTAAAGCTAAGGAAGGTGTTTCCACAGCCCCCCTAGCTTTAATGCAAATCTAATAGAAGTGCTAAGCTAATAGAAGTTGCTAAGCTAACAAAAGCTGGTAACATAACAGAACAGACACAGTGAGTTTTTAGCGCAGCCGTTAGCTGTTTCCATGGATTTCTTAGCATTAAAGCTAAGGAAGATGTTTCCACAGCCCCCCTCGCTTTAATGCAAATCTAATAGAAGGGCTAAGCTAATAGAAGTTGCTAGGAGAACAGAGGATGCTAAGATAACAGAACATACAGAGACACAGTGCGTTTTAGCGTAGCCGTTAGCTACTTTCATAGATTTCTTAGCATTATGAAACAGGAAGTAGTTTCCATAGCCTTTAATGCTAAGCAGTGGTGTAGTCTGCGTGATACGCAGGTATACGCTGTATAACCACTAGAAAAGGTTCCGAATTACCGTACAACCACTAAAAAAAAAAACGCAAAGATACGTATCAGTATTTTTTTTTTGACACATTGTTCACTTTCCTGTCGTGATTAAAAGGATGTTTTATGTTCTGATCTGTTTGAGAGTCAGCCATGGCTTTACTGCCACTTTAGAGAATGTATTTGTGTGTTTGCAACACTTTTTGCAATTGTTTACTGGAACTTTATTTTTTATATACTGTTTATACAGTGAGGCAAAAGTATTTGGCAGCGACCGATTCTGCAAGTTGTCCTACTTAAAAAGACAAGAGAGGTCTGTAATGTTCATCATAGTTACACTTCAACTGTGAGTGACAGAATGGGGAAAAAAAAAAAAACATTGAGGAAATTTATTTGTATAATGGTACAGAAAATAAGTATTTATTTCTATGAAAAAACAAGCAAGAATTCTGGCCCTCACAGACCTGTTACGTCTTCATTCAGAAGTTCTTCTATCCTCCACTTGTTACTTGTACTAATGGCACCTGTTTGAGCTCGTTATCTGTACAAAAGACACCTGTCTACACCCTTAAACAGTCAGACTGCATCCTCTGCACCATGGCCAAGACCAAAGAGCTGTCTAAGGACACCAGGGACATGATTGTACACCTGCACAAGACTGGGATGAGCCTATGTACAGTAGGCAAGCATCTTGGTGAGAAGAAATCAACTGTTGGAGCAATTAGAAAATGGAATGAATACAACATCACTGATAATCTCCCTCGACCTAGGAGTCCATCTAAGATCTCACTTTGTGGGGTACAAATGATCTTTAGAATAGTGAGGAAACAGCCCAGAACTACCCGGGGGGGTTGGTCAATGACCTGAAGAGAACTGGGACCACAGTGACAGAGATTACCATTAACACACTTCGTCGTCATGGATTAAAACCCTGCAGTGCTCGAAAGGTCCTCCTGCTTAAGCCAGCACATGTCCAGGTCCACGTCTGAAGTTTGCCAGAGTCTGGATGATCCAGAGGAGGACTGGGAGAATGTCGTGTGGTCAGATGAGACCGAAATGGAACTCTTTGGTAAAAAAAACTCCACTCGCCGTGCTTGGAGGGGGAAGAATGCTGAGTTGCATTCCAAGAGCACCATACCCACTGTGAAGCAAGGAGGTGGGAATGTGTTTTGGGGCTGCTTTTCTGCAAAGGGGACAGGACGACTGATCCATATTAAGGAATAGAATGAATGAGGCCAGGTATCATGAGATTCTGGCCTCCTTCCATCAGTGAGAGCATTGAGGATGGTAAATGGTAAATGGACTGCACTTATATAGCGCTTTTCCGCTTTTCCAGCACCTTTACGGTACCCCAAAGTGCACACATTCACACACCAATGGGTGGCTGCTGCAATGCAAGGCGCTGCCTAGCCCCATTGGGAGCAATTTAGGGTTAAGTGTCTTGCCCGAGGACACAACAACGGACTAGGATGGAGCGGGATTTGAACCTCCAACCTTTCGGTCATTGGCTCAGGAGGTCGAGCAGGTTGTCAATGACAACCTGCTCGACCTCCTGAGTTACAGTTAGCAGATCCAGCCAAGTGCCAAGGATGACACTTGGCTGGATCTTCCAACATGACAATGATCCCAAACACAAATCGCCCGGGCAACGAAGGAGTGGCTACGTAAAAAGCATTTCAAGAATCTGGAATGGCCAAGCCAGTCTCCAGACCGCAATCCAATTGAGAATCTGCGAAGGGAGTTGAAAGTCTGTGTTGCCCAGCGACCACCCCAAGACATCACAGCTCTTGAGAAGATCTGCATGGAAGAATGGGCCAACATACCAGCTACATTGTGTGCAAACCTGGTGAAGACCTACAGGAAACGTTTGACCTCTGTCATTGCCAACCAGTTGTGTTGTTTTTAAGCAGCTGCAGCCGGACAGATGTATACAAGGCTGGGGAAGCTGGAGGGGGGGGTCACCTTGAAGCCGGAGATGGGTCTCTTGTCGGCCCCTGTCAGGGTGGAGTTAACCCAGGACACGATGGTGTCATCAGTCACCTTCTCGCCGTCACCCAGCTCCTCCAGGATGTTGAGGGTGTACCTGAAGAGGAGGAGAAGAAGAGGAGGTCAGCGCCACCAAGGGGGCGTGTTCACACCACTCACACACATTGTTGAAGCTTCCGTCACCTCCTCATGAGCTGCCACAGCAGAGCCAAGGTCAGGGTCCGGTTCCCGGCATTCAGGTCCTGGCCTGCGATGCCCACCAGGGAGAACTTGGCCTCCTCCCTCCCCAGCTTCACTGCGTAGTTACAGTTCTCCAGCTGCAAAAGTCAGCAAGAAGGAACACCGTCAGTCGGTCTGGAACAAGGAGGACCTGGAGAACCTGGAAAGCCAGGAGGACTAGGAGAACCAGGAGGACCTGGAGAACCAGGGGAACCAGGAGGACCTGGAGAGCAAGGAGGAACAGGAGAACCTGTAGAACCAGGGGGACCTGGAAAACCAGTTGAACCAGGAGGACTTAGAGAACCAAGAGGACCTGGAGAGCCAGGGGAAACAGGAGGACCTGGAGAACCTAGTAAGCCAAGGGAACTAGGAGGACCTGGAAAACCAAGAAAACCTGGAGAGCCAGCAAAACCTGGAGGACATGGAGAACCTGGGGAACCAGGAGGACCTAGAGGACCTGGACGACCTGGAGAGCCAGGAGGACCAGGAGACTTGGAGAACATGACCCCAACTGACCTTCTTCATGTTGCTGCCCAGTTTGGGGTAGGGAGGCTTGTTGACTTTGTCCCAGTCCACTGGAACCTTGATCTTCTCGTACAGCTGGAAGATGACCAGGGCGTCGTCTATGTCCCTGTGACACATACACACACAAACACACACAGTGGTATATCAGTGTAGTTTCCGGCTGCTTCCTTAGCATTAAGGCTCAGGGAGGCGATGGAAACAGCTGGACGGCAGTTTCCATAGCCTCCCTGAGCCTTAACGTAAAACTATTAGAAGGTGCTGAGCTAATAGAAGGGGGGCGGGGCGGGGCAAGGGGCCAGGACTTACACATAGAGGTGGTTGACTCGAGGGTTGACGCCCAGCGAGTTCATCCAGTTCCGGAAGGTTCTCTCCTCCCGGGTCTCACCTGGAGGAGCAGCACAGGAAATCACATTACACACAGGAAGTCAGGGAGGGACGGAGGGAGGGGCTCAGGTGGGGTCAGACCTTCAATGGAGCTCCAGTCAATGTCCTGGTTTTCGGGTTTCTTCAGGGCCGGGTGCTTGTTGAAGAGGTTGGCCACGAAGGCAAGGTTCAGCTTGGGATTCCCTCGCACCACATCGGCTGGCATCACGAACTGCCTGCAGCCCAGCCGCTCAGCCTGCTCCAGCATGGCCTCGGCCCTCTGCAAGTCATCCTTCTCCTGCAGGGGGAAGCGCTGAGTCACTCACTCACTGACTGGCTGAAACTTCCCCATGAACAGATGATGAGAACCACTGGAGACCAGACTGCCTCTAAGGTGGCACAGTGATCCCCCCAATGGCCACTCGAGGTACTGCAACCAAAAATCTTATACCACCCAAAAGCATTTTTCCCCTCAGTGGCTACTCAAGGTACTGCAGCCAAAACTCCATACGGCCCAAAAAAGCATTTCTTTTCCTTGTGGCCACTTGAGGTACTGCAGCCAAAACCCCACACATTCCAAAAGGCACTTTTCCCATAGACTGCAATACAAATAAAAACACAACAGCTGACAGGACGACCTTTGACCTGAAACATAGTTCATAATAAATCCTTCCATTGTGGACTTTTAATTTATATACTTTTAATATTTTAAAAAAGTGAAAAGGCCAGGAATGAACAGAAGAGAGTTTTACATTCCCAGCGCGTCTCAGCCCATTTTGATTGGCCAATAGCTCCTGACACATCACGTGACTTACAGAGCCATGTTGGGAAGTGATACTACTGCTACCCGCTCTATGGGGCATCAATGATGCTCCATTTAACCTGGAACACAAAAGCCTTTTCAACCTCTGTGCTAGCTCACTAGCTAGCTTAGCAACCCCACCATATTTGGATCCACTTCCCACTTCCTGTCACAGCAGGGGATGTGGAGGGGTGGGAGGGTCATGTGAGCAAAGCGGGAAGTCTCACCCTGATCCCGGACATGTCAACCACGATGGCCGGGACTCCCTCCTCATCGCCCTTGGGCGCCACCTGGTCCAGGAGGTTGTAGTACGCCTTGGAGTCCTGACACAACGACACATGAGGTCAGTGGTAAGGTTGTGTGTGTGTGTGTGTGTGTGTGTGTGTGTGTGTGTGTGTGTCAAACCTTGATATCGGAGCTGAAGTTGTTGATCTTTCCGCAGCCGGCCGCTTCCAGGTGGTAGTTGGCCCAGCGGAGCAGCAGCTCTTCTGGGGACAGTTTCATCAGGTCCTCCAGGCTCTCACCATCACGCAGCAGGGCCACAAGGGCTGCACACACACACACACACACACACACACTGAGTTTTAACACAGTTGCTAGCTGCTTTCATAACCTCTCTTAGCATTAAAGCTAAGAGAGGCTAGGGAGGCATCAATTAGCTGCAATGTTAATTTAACGGAGGGCAGAGTGTGTCTGAAGACTTCTAGAATGACACACACACACACACACACACACAAACACACTGACACTGACACTCATTCACTCACTCTACACACACACCTTCATTCTTGCTCAGCTCGATGTCGGCCAGCAGGCCGATCTTGATGACCTGCCACAGGAGACCCAGGACCAGGTGCTGGCGGCCCTCCTTCAGGTCCTCAGCCCCAATGTTGACCACGTGGCAGCCGATGGCCGAGGCCGAGTTGAGGGCCAGGTTGAGGTTCTCTTGGATGGTGAAGGCCGTCAGCTTCTTCTTGTTGATGGTGCGCTCGTCAATGGTGTCCGCCACCGACAGGTTGATCATTTTGCTGAGTCACAGTCACTTAGCATGTTAGCCTAGCATGCATTAGCTTAGCATGGTGACACCACGGCGGGAGGGTGTCGGGGGCCTACCACAGCACGATGCCGTCGCCCATGGCGCTGAAGAGGTCATCGGAGCTCGGGTCCATTGGCAGTACGTGGCTGCAGTCCTGGTCCTTCTCCAGGGCCTTGTTGATCCAGTTGACGAAGGCCACCTTCTCCTCCTCTGACACCACCACAACAACAACAACAGTCAGCTTCTTCTGTTATCGTCTGTTAGCTTAGCACCTTCTATTAGCTCTCCACAGCCTCCCTCGGCTTTAATGCTAAGAAAGGCTGTGGAAGCAGGTAGCAACTATGCTAAAACTCACTGTGTGTGTGTGTGTGTGTGTGTCACCTGAGTAGGAGTGCTGAGTCCCGGCCTGCTCAGACCTTCCAGCCACGCTGCAGATGCCCTCCTTCTTGTTGATGGCCATCCTGAAGGTCTTGGCCACCTGGCTGCTTTTCAGGCCCTGGACCATCTGGAAGGAGGTGTAGAAGAGGAGGAAGAAGGGGAGAAGAAGAAGGAGAAGGAGCTGTGAGTGACATCATCATCAGGACGATATCATCTCTGACTCTGGGCTTCTCCTTGCAGAACATTCTTCTTTTTCTGGAACACCGACGTCTCAACTGAGAGTATTTTCTGGTCCATTTTGTTGTAATTCCTGTAAAATTCTATATTCACAAATGTAAATTTGCCAGTGTAAGGCCTCTAATTCACGTTATCAGGGAGGATGTGGAATATATTTCTCTTACCTGCAGAGCAAGAAAGAGAAAGAAAAGCTAAGGCAGTGGAAACAGGTTGCAGCTATGCTAAAACTCACTGTGTGTGTGTGTGTCTGTGTGTGTGTGTGCGCGAGACCTCAGTGAACTGCTGGAAGCTAAGGGTCCCACTGCTGGAGGTGGAGGTCATCTCCTGAACAATCTCCCGGATCCTGTAGCCCGGCAGCGGCAGGCTGGCGGCCCTGAACAGCTCCGTCAGCTCGTCGGTGCTGATGGAGCCGCTGTTGTCCACGTCTGGGAGAGGTCAGAGGTCAGAGGTCAGAGGCGGGAATCAGTCCAAATATCAGAGCCAAGGAGGAGGGTCTGACCGATCTTGGCGAAGGCCTCTCGGAGCTCCTCCTCTTCCTCCGGGGTCATGGGTGCAGGGGCGGCCATGTTGGGGCAGAACCAGTCGGAACCAGGAAGTGGAGCAGGAGCAGCAGCAGAATCAGGAACTGAGGCAGAAAAAAGAACCAGGAAGTGAAGCTGGTGCAAAGGAGGAGGGGGAGGGGGTGCAAACGACTCAGTTCTCTCTAATACTTCCTGTTTCTGCCCGACTTCCTGCCTGACTGATGGCTGACAGGAAGTCTTGGTGACACTCACTTCCTGCCACTTCCTCTATCGATCTTGGATCAAAGCGACTCGGCGAGGTCACATGACCACAGTCAGTTCGGGCCCTAGCTTCCTGGTGGTGGTGGTGGTGGTGGGCGGGGCCAGAGCTGGTTGTTTCCTCCTCAGAAAGTCCCTGGAAGCCGCCGCTGCTGCTGCTGCTGCTGCTGCTGCTGCTGCTGCTTTTTGTTGCTGGAGCCGCCGAAGCTCCGTGATTGGTGGTCTGAGAAAGCTGATGAACCAACGTCGGCGCTGCTGCCGAGCTGGAACAGGAAGTAACGCTCGCAGCTCGGTGCCGATTCGGTCCACTGGTGAAATTACATCATCACCAGCAGTAGCCTGCGGTAATAGAGGTGCAGCAGCAGGTGACCAGGACCGGGACCATGACCAGGACTAGGACCAGGAGTCCTTGTTCTAGCGTGTTCAGCGCCGCCATCACTGAGCCACCACTGAGCCACCACTTCCTCTTCAGCTTGCCGCCCTGAGCTGAACCACTGAACCACTGAGACCCTCAAGACCAGTCAGACCAGAACCAGTCAGACCAGATCTCGACTGGTTATCACCAAATATCAACCATGCAAATATCTAGATTATGGATTGTAGAACCTGGCTGAGAGTAACTGCACTTCTCTCTCTTTCTCTCTCTCTCTCTCTCTCTCTCTCTCTCTCACACACACACACGCACACACCCACACCCACACACGCTGTGTGTGTGTCCAGACTCACCTGCAGTGATGATGAGGAGATGATGTGAGGACCAGGAGGTGCTGCAGCAGCGTGTTTATGTGTGTGAGTGTGTGTCACCGCTGAGTGTGTGTGAGCTGCTGTGTGACAGGCAGCAGAGCAGCGGCGCGGCGGCGGCAGGAGGAAGGAAGTGAGCGAGTGACAGGCCCCGCCCCCCCATCACACTGAGGTGTTTTGTCTTTATAAGGACATAGAAGGTCCTGGACCTTTAGGCTGCTGTCTGGTGGGGTGAGGGCAGGTAGCCAATCACAGCCAATCACTGCACACACACGGGACGTGGTGGACACAGGTGGGAGCGACTGGACAGTTCCGCGGTAGACCTGCGGGGGTGCTGCTTGCCGTGCGTTTGGAATCATGACAGCGACCTCATCCTTGAAAACCGCACGTATCTTTTTATTCTCACTGCGGTAAGATGCGCGTCCCGCTTGAAATCACTTCCACTAGGATGTGATGACATAGCGCAACCCTGTGGTGACGCAGCAGCGGCTCACGCTGCTGCTGCTGCTGCTGCTGCTGCTGCTGCTGCTTTGGTGTCCTCCTCAAAAGAACCTTCAGCAGCAACGTCCCGCCTCAAGTAGTGAGGCGGGAAAGGCTGGTGACAACATGCTAGCTAGCCAAATGAGCTAACATGGGTCTGGTGCACCTGCCCTGTCCTAGATCACAGGTGCACCTGAATGTGATCAATCAATCACAACATCTCCGCCCAACTGCATCAATACAGTCGGTTACATTTTC
Organism: Thamnaconus septentrionalis; assembly: GCA_009823395.1. Classification (NCBI taxonomy): domain Eukaryota; kingdom Metazoa; phylum Chordata; class Actinopteri; order Tetraodontiformes; family Monacanthidae; genus Thamnaconus; species Thamnaconus septentrionalis. The sequence goes on along the minus strand of CM020514.1, from coordinate 1,555,323 downwards.
AGTTATTTACTTAAAAAAAATATGTTAATAAGTTGTTTATTTTTGATTGGAGAACTCGGCAGGATTAATTAGAAGATAAAAGAAGATGTAAACAACGATACAGTTTTATAGTAACTCTATAATCTAAATGACGGAAAATTAAAGAAGATAATTAATGGATAAAATCGGCCAGATGAAAATATTATTTCTGCCTAGACTTTCTTTTTTTCAAATGATATTTTCTCCTCTTGACGTCACGAGACGGTGGCGAGCGTAAACGGACGTTTAGCCAATCACGGAGTGTTCCCTCAGTCAGGTGACTCCTCTGAAACAGGACGATCATTCATAAGCATCCTTCTTCCTGGTTATGAAACAGGACGAGCGACCGCAACCAGGAAGAAGGAACACCAAAAGGAATGCCGAGAAGGAGACGGCAGGGAGGTTCACACAGACGCAGACACAAAGAGCGGAACAAGAAAATCTCAAATCAGCCACCACGGATCATTGCAGAAGGAATAACCATGTCATGGACTGGGATTGGGAAAATCCTGACATCTGAGACCAACAAATTCAAATGTTAGGATGAAAGAGGCCGCTGAGATCAGGAGGATCAACGGGGACGAAGGGTCGTGCACCCTCTCGCACACCTGGGATTCACTTCTCCAGAGACCATCCAAGGCAGGGGGTGGGGGGGCGTGGCCGACTCGACAGGGCTGTCGAGTCGGCCAGCTTCGAAGCTGAGGATGACGCTTCTGAGGAAGACTGGAGTCAAAGTCGAAAACTGTCAAGCAGGTAACGTCTTTACACCTTTATTGTTTCCGAACAAAAGAAAAAAAAGAGAGAGTCAATCTGCCGCTGTCTCCCCCTGCAGGCCGGTGTGGTCCCTGCTGTTAACCTAGGCCTGCCTGAGGCTCCTGCTGCTCCTGCTGCTGGGAGCCTGTTCTGACCAATCAGAGCAGTGGCAGATTAGTGAGCGTCAGATCTGAAGCCCCGCCCCCAGGAAGTGTTGTTTTCGACTCTCCGTCATGACAGGTGGACTCAGTTAACTTTCAGGCTCTTGCAGCGTTGACGTCATCGCAGTCGCATTATTCAATGTCCAGTCGGCAGGTGCTCATGGATATATTAATAATTAAATACATAAATTAATTTACACACAAATTAGGATTTTGGTGTCAAGTTCATATTATTCCAAGAGTCTTCCAATGTTATCAGACACAGGCTAGCTATTTAGCATCTAGCTTCCTCAGATAGCTTCTTCTCCTTCTTCACTCCAGACAGGAAACGTTCAAGAGCTTTTTATTTTGAAAGTCTGTACACTTCCTTTCAACAGCAGTGCAAATACTGATCACTGGAAAAAAAAGGAAGTGATTTTGTTACATGTGGTGATCTTATAGTGCCACCTAGTGGTGACAACACTAGGAACGAATGAGAAGGTTTTTGTAGTCAAAGGGTTGAAATCTTCAAATTCAAAACATAAACAAACTGAGTTCTTCCTCTCCAGCCGTCTGTCAGCCAGTCAGCACTCACTTTCGCCCCCTGCTGGAGACAAAGTGACCCCTGCAGGCTCCTCTTGCTCCTTCAGGACCAACGGCTTCCTCGTGGAGTCCACTAGCTCCTCCTCCGACTCCTCCAACTCCCCGAAGCTCCTGAGGACAGACAGGAAGTGACACCGCACAGGAAGTGACGTCACAACGGAAGGCCCTCTGGCTGTGTGATGTCATGTTGTCAAGCGATCACTCTGGCTGTGTCTCAATTCAGGGTCTGCATCCTTCGAAGCATGCATTTGAAGGCCAGTTATGTCATAACACTGCACAAAGGCCTGTCCCAATTCACTAGAATTTAAAGGACGCTCCAAATGCGCCCTACTTTTAGCCGATTACAAGGATGCACAGCCACAATCCTTTGCGCCCTTCTGTATCCAGCTGAAATAGCGCCATCTGCTGGCAAAGACACAACGTATACATTTAAGTATTCAAATTTCACATAAAATATTCAGTTTTTACCGTAGGGTTTTTACTTATTTGAACATCCGACGCCATTGTTAGATGGCGAACCAGTGTGGTTAGCTTGATGCTATAAAAACGTCAATTCCGGGGTTGGCCAGCAGTAGGGAACGGCGGTGACGCAACCAGGAAATACGCGAAGGCTAGACCGTCCCATGTCCCATTCCGACATTGGATGTTTCCTTCGAAGGACGCAGACGCTGAATTGAAACACAGTTCATGACTCACGTGTCCTCGCTGTCTGACCACTCCTCCTCCTGTTGCATCGCCCCCTGGTGGACTGGAGCCTGTCTGTGCCGCCTCTCGCCTGCTCCCTCCTCCTTCTCACCTACAAGGGGGCGGGGTCATTGGTCAGGGGTCAGACGGTGATGTCGATGGTGTGTGACGTTGATTGGGTGGAGCAGTGCAGTACCTCCGTCAGCCAGTGGGTGGAGCGCCACCCTGGCCAGGAAGTCCAGCAGAGTCTGAGGGCTCCGCTGGCTCCACCCCTTCCTCCTCTCTGGCCAATCCACCTCATCCCATTCCTCCCCCCGCTCCTCCTGCTCCACCTCCTCCTCCTCCTCCTCCACCACCGCCAGGAGGTCCAGAGTCTGCTTCAGAGGCTCCACTTCCTGTTTGTGGGTGGCGAGGCAGGAACATACTGTGACACAAGAGACCTTCATCTACTCCTCCACCTACTCCTCCTGTCCCTCCAGCTCTTCCTTCATCTTCACCTCCTCCTTCTCCAACTCCACCTCCTCCTGTCCCTCCAGCTCTTCCTTCATCTTCACCTCCTCCTTCTCCAACTCCACCTCCTCCTGTCCCTCCAGCTCTTCCTTCATCTTCGCCACCTCCAGCGTCTCCTCCACCTCGTCCTCCTCTTTCTCCTCCTCCTGTACCTTCTCCCCCTCCTCCTTCTTCTGTACCTCCAGCTCTTCTTTCATCTCCTTCTCCTCCTCCTCCTCCTCCTGCTCCTCATCCAGGTGGATCTCAAACATGATGCCCTTCGTCTGCAGAGAGACCACCACAGGTTGAACTTTCTTCTCCACATCTCCTCCAGCGGCAGCAGCAGCAGTCTCTACCTGTGCAGGTGTGGCTCTCTGCTGCCCCCTGCTGTCTGGCCCTCGGGGCTTCTCCACCACAAAGGTTCTCTGCTGAGTGTGTCGCTGCTGCTGATCCTCCTAGACACAGACACACAGACTGGAGTCAGACAGGAGCAGGAACCTCCTCCACCTGTCCTCAGGTGAGGAGGTGCTGAGGAGGTGCTGAGGAGGTGCTGAGGAGGTGCAGGTGTGTCTACCTGAGCTGCAGCCTGCAGCCTCCTCTGCCTCACCTCCTGCTGGTACTGCTGCCTGATGAGCTGCAGCTGACCCAGGTACTCCTGCACACACACACACACACACACACGCAGTGAGTTTTAGCTAACAGAAGCTAACAGAGGGTGTGAAGGTAATAGAAGATTCTAAGCTAACAGAAGGTGGAGTCTGTCTGCAGACCTGACCCTCTGACAGGAAGTGCACCCGTCTAGAACGACACACACACACACACACACACACACACAGGTCAGGTGACCCGCTGCTGTCCCACCTGTTGCTCCGCCTCCTTCCTGTCTCCAGCCGCGTGCTGCTCTGCTCCCACTTCCGGTTTCCTGTTGTCACCCTCAGCAGTGCAGGGACGCAGACCCTGAGGATCAGAGGTCAGAGGTCAGAGTGTGTGACTCTGTGTGTGTGTGTGTGTGTGTGCTCTCACCAGCTGTTTCTCAGCTCGTAGCTTGTAGCCGTTGGCTTCCCGTCTCCTGTGCAGGTACTCCCGTCGAGCTGCAGCCACACTTGAACACACACACACACACACACACACACACACACTGTCATGGGTTCTCTAGCTTGGTCTGGACCGGTCAGAGTCAGGGGGTGAGAGTGTGTTCACTGACAGCTGGTGCGGCTCCTGCAGCTCTTGTGGGGCAGCAGAGGCAGCAGGCTGCAGTTCCTGGTTCCTCCTCCTGGGGGCGTCCAGCTGGCCGCGGTGCTGCTGCTGCTGGGAGGGAGTGTCGAACCTGCAGCACAAGGCGACAGGAGGAGTCGGTAAACGCCCCCATAATGCTGCGGTGCCACTGCAGAGGCTGTGACTGGCTGTGCTGGACTCACCTGTACCTCTCTCGGCCCTCTGCTGCCCCCTGCTGGACCGGCTGCCCACACACACACACACACACACACACACACAGGAGCAGTCAACGTGTAATTCCACTTACCACCACCAAGGGGGTTCACACTGACACCACATCAATGAATCAACTGCAGTTTGAACTGATTGGTTAGCTTTGGGCCATAGCCTCAATGCTAACATTGTGTTATTACACAACAACAGTCTGGTCACTGATCAACTGATTGACTGATCAAT